>VWYP01031782.1:1040708-1081680 GCA_013400435.1 Pycnonotus jocosus
AAAAAAAAAAAAAAAAAAGAAAAGGGCTTTTTGGAGCTCTGCACACCAAAGAGCAAATCCTGCAAGAAAGTGAGAGGAAACCTTTGTAGCAGCCTTGTAAACATTAAGAAGAATTCTAACACTTGTGTCAGTCCTACTACAGGGACAGTACTATCAATAGGAGAACTGATAAAAATTACCAGCAAGATGTTGATATCTCCTACCCTGTGAAATCCTGAAATTAATTAAACCAAGTAATTTTTTTTTCAGATTTTTCATTGTCTTCTGGAGAGCTAGGATCAAATTTCTTATTTTGCTCCTCAGCCAGGAAAGCCAAACCTCTAAAAGAAACAAAAAATGGGTTTTTTTGATTTAGTGTTTCTAGCCATCATAAAATAACTCAGAAAATTAAATCTTTGATGATACTGATCTTGGCTAAGAAGAAAGATTACAGAGAACAGAACAAACAGAAGTCAGCAGCAAGGGCTGTGAACAGCCAAGGTTACCAGCCAAATCCAAAACAGACTTTCTGGTGTCAAATCTCCCACACATAATGGATACCAGTGACTGTAAGCAACTTTATATCCTCATTTTCTATCCTAACTTACTGAGGTATGAGTTTCATAAATTTCAGTTGTTTACTTCACATTTAAGTGAGTTACTCCTTAAGTAAGAACTCTGCAACTCAGGAAAATTTCAGAAGGAATATTTTCAGACAAGGAGAACGTACCATGTTTCACTAGTCAGAGAACATTAGTATAATTATGAATTTAAAATCCTGGTTGGGGCAGTGTAAAGTCAAAGATGCTGCTTACTAAACGCTATTGCTTTTTATCCACTAATAGCTCAAGCCAATTGTATCTACTGTTGTTTATAATATAATACTACTATATATTATATATATCATCTAGGCCTAAAGTTATTTAAAATACAGTTTTGAAGGTATTCATTGCTATGCACCAGATGGGCAGCACTAATAAATATTAGCCTCTCGTTCCACTCTAAAGCAAGATACCTCCTATACATGGATGATATTTTCCCCTCACTAAATTAACACTTTTCCTTTCTTCCTGTACACCCATTTATCTGAAACTCAGAGCTCTGTTTCATGGTTTGGGTTTAAAGATGAAAAACACGCTTAACACCACAAAAAGCGCTAACTGCTAAGGTAATGCTAGAAGAGCGATTAATCTTCTCACTTTCGGTTCAGATCATGACTGGTGGTAGACATTTAGTGCAATAGCTGGTTCTGTGCTGGCAGCACTCCAAGATGCAAAAGCTGTGGCTAATTTGTATGACAGCAAGCGTCTGCTAAGCAACTCACTCTTGGCTAAGCCTGGTTTCCCATCTTTCACAGTACAAAGCTGCATGAAGCAGTCCACAGCCACAAAATAAGGATTTGCGCTCCCGTTGTTTCTAGTCTGGCAGTCACTGGAAGATAGCTGCCCCACAAACACACAAACCATTAACCAACAGCAGCAAAGCTGGACCTGCATCCACAGGAAAAAAAAAAAAAAAAAAAAAAAAAAAAAAAAAAAAAAAAACTTTCACATTCTCCTACTACTTTGGAGGCACCCTGAACTGACTAATGGCCAGGTGGGCTGAAGACAGGGCAGCACTGCTCCCCAGCCAGACACAAAAAGACATCTCTTCAAGGAGAATGCCAGTGATAAGCAAAACAATGTTGAATTACCTCAACAGCTCTGGTCAATACAGAGCTTGCATTCTCTGTCATCAAAAAGTTCACTTCGGAAGCTTGAGGTGGTACATCAGCTTAGATATATGCAAAAATACTGGAATTTAGGATAGGAAAATTCAAGCACATTGTTTTCAAATTGGGGATTTGTCTTCCACATCTACTTTAACAACTACAGTCATTTTGAACCCAAAACAGTTTCCCAAGCAAGATACATCTATAACAGCTAGGCAGGACTTCATTTTTCACATATATAAATTTATGTTGGATGGTTTCCAACCTCTCTCATTGATGGTCTCCTGCATTTGGACAAGTTTTTTTTTCATCTGGTTTTCAAAGTGTGGAAGAAATACTAACTAATTAATTATCTCATGTAGGTCTTATCTCATTTTTATAGTTAGAAAACCAAAAGCTAAGGGAAGAAGGCAGCCAGCACCTCATCCTGAGGTCATGGTGTGGAGGACAGGAGAAGGGTGGGGAAAAGAGGGGAGGGGAGAACAGGAATCCCTTTGTTAACTGCGTAAGGAATCACATGCTACTGTCTGAGGGAGGAAAAGAGAGCTGTGGAGCGGAGCAAAGCAAACCAGGAAGGAGGAGAATGAGGAGAGAGAAAGACTAAGCTGTTTTCTCCTTATAGGGCCTGGCAGCCTTGAAATAAACTTGCTTGAACTCATCACAGCTCAGATCCAGCTAACAGAAGAGCCAGTTCACTTTGGAGCTGCCTGGCACCTCCTGGAGCTGAGAGAGGGAGAGGAGGTGGTTTTGCCACCTCCATCCCACACAGGGTCAGTGCAGCACTGCACAGCCCAGCACACGTCATCCTTCTCCAAGACTGCTGTGACAACTCTGGTCAGCACCAGCCGTGCTCAGCCAGTGAGGCTGGGGAACTGCAAGTACTGGGATCTTGAGAGGTACAAACAGCAGGGAAAAAAAAAAAAAACAAAAAAAAAAACAAAACAAAACAAAACAAAAAAAAAAAAAAAAACCCAGCAGTATGAAAGTTTATTTTAAAATCATATCTACATTCCAATGCCCTCCCATCTTTCTCAGAAGCTACCTCAAGTACCTGGAGAGCTTAATAGAGATTTTGTACCTTGCTTTAGACAGGGATAGATACTCAGCTTGCTTTATATTTCAGAAGTACAACTTACACAGTCAAACCACTACCACGTTTCCTGCTCTTCTCAGTTAAATACCCCAGTGTATCCCAATCCTGCCCAGCCCCTGCCAGCCTGGCCCTCACCTGTGTCTCCAGCTCACTGAACATGGTGTTAAAGCATTCCATAACGATTTACTCCAGCACTCCTCTCTTTCACTTGACTGGAGAATAACAAAAAGCAACTGAAACACCCTCCAAGCTCTAAACCTGCAAATAGGGCATAAAATAGAAATAGAAGGAAGCAGTGTAGATTTAAGAGAAAATAAATCAAGTGACACTCCTCTGAACCACTCTTTCTATTCACCCCACGCCACACTCTTTTCTCACCCACAACACACTGCACACTGTGAGGGAAGGGAAAAAGTTATTTTAGTAGCAGGTTTGACTTCTTTTTTATAGTTGGCCTAATGAGCTCTTGTTTAAAAATCCTTCAGAGGAACGAGAAAGGCTGTGAAGTGATAACCTGCTTTGCCTTCTCTCATCCTCAGCTGTACAGAGAAAACCAAAGAGGAGCGAGGGATTATTGACTGAGGTGCAGGCAGGAGAACAGCACAGATGAAAGGGGAGAAGGAGGAAGGAGCAGGCTCTCACTGAGGGCTGGATTCTCACGGGACAGAGCAGCTTTGCCTCAGTCCCCGGACACTTGGTGAGGGGGCAACCCCAGCTCCCCTCCAAGAAGAAATACTCATGTGCAAGAAACCATGAGCACACAGCGGGGGAACAGGAGGAACGGGAGGTGATTCGGGGCTGTTCTCACCGTGCCAGGCCCTGGGGCCGCTGGAGGCTGGCTGCAGGCCCGGGGATGTGCCGGGACATGTGCGGAGCCTTTTCCCGGGCTGGCGGGTCCCTCTAGCGGCACCTGAGCCCGGCAGCGGCCCCGGCCGAGCTCCCGGTCCCTGCCCGCGGAGCCGGGGACAACCCCGCGGGTCACAACCCCGGCTGCCGTCCCCACACAGCCTCCTGGTCGGGGTGAGCCCGGCTGGCAGCCGAGCCCCGCTCCCCGTGTCCCCAGCACGGCACCCCGTGCCACCCGGAGACAGGCATGGCTGGCATGGGAATAAACATGCCGGCAAGCGGGGAAACCATCAGCATGGGATCCCCCCTTTGCCAGGTAGGTACTCAGAACCCCCATGTCCACCTGCACCCCCGATCAGTAGCGTTTATCAGAGAATTATAAAATACCCTGAGCCGTAAAGGAACCACAACAATCATCGAGGCCAATCCCTGGCCCTGCACACCCCAACAACCACATCGTGTGCCCACGAGCTTTGTCCGAGCACTTCTTGAACTCTGGCAGGTTTGGATCCGCCACCAGGTCCCTGTGGAACGTGTTCTGGTGCACAGCCACCATCTGGGTTAAGAACATTTTCCTCCCTGACACAGCTCCATGTCATTCCCTCAAGGCTGGATGCCATAGAGAAAAGAGCTGTGTTAGCCACTCCGCTTGCCCTCATGAGGGTGTTGAAGACCACAATGAGCGATCATTCCCCTCGGTCTCCTCTTTTCCAGGCTGAACAGACCAAGTGACCTCAGTCATTTATCAGAAGGTTTCCCCTCCAGTCCCTTCACCATCCTCATGGCCTTCCTTTGGACACCCTCCAATGGCTTCATGTCTTTTTTCTATCGCGGCACACAAAAATGCCCTCAGGACTCGAGGTAAGACCACACCAGTGCAGAGGAGAGCAGAACAACCACCTGCCTCAACTGGCCAGCACTGCTGTGCCTGATGCACCCAGTGTCTGCTCATTTAGAGACTTGGTGCACCACACACGCAAAAGGAAGAAAAATTTCAGTGAAAGGTTGATTCACATAAGGAATCATTACTGAGACAATAACCTGAGAGGAGCCACCGAGCACAGAGCAGGTTGAAGGCTGGGTTGGTGAACAAGGGAGCCACAATATAGCTTTCCTCTGGGCTAATACTCCATTGCATGAGGCTCCTGGGACAACCAGGTGCCAGAGGCAATGGAGGTTTCTGAGAAAGGGAGCATGACTTTTGCTCCCTCTCATGGCTGCTTCAAGACTGAGGTAGTAAGTAACATTTTTTGAGCTGAATGAGACTCCTGGGCATTCCAATTAAGTTGGCAAGTCTGGGGAGTTCAGCAGTGTGTGTACAACCTCCCAAGCAAAGGTCAGAAAAGACTGCCATTTGAAATGATATGCAGAAACATTTATGCAGTTGAAAAATGTACATAGAGGGGAAAAATTACAAATCACCAGATATCAGGGGAGCTGATAACACAATAATAAAGGCCTCAGTGACAGGTAGAAGCTTCTAAGGTGGTTTCTAGAGAAGCCATTTCTTTCTGATGTATTATTTGGTTTATTTCAGAATTTGATTCTAAGTATTCATGAACAATACCAAGCACTACAGAAATAGCCACTTATCTCTCTATTTAAAGTAATGACATGGATCATAACTATTTTTGTTTTGGACTTGTTTGTGGTTACTGGACTAGAGGTTTTGTTCACAGTTGCTCTTTACCACTTTTTGATATTGCACAGTACTGTGTAAAGTGTCCAAAACTTCATTTCCAAAATCTGTAGCCCCTCTCATACTGCACAAGGACAAAGCAAAGCACAGGACAGTGGAGAATCATGCTGTGGAATTATAAAGTGGTCAGTGTCTGGAATTTCACTCTAGAAAAGAAAAATCCTGCTGAAGTGTAAATAATTGAAGTTTATCTTCGTGCATTTTCTGTTAAATTCTATCAACAGCATGTCTAAATTTGGTGGAATACTGGGCAGCAGTACATCAATACATACTCTGGGTACTCTGAGGTGAGGAGCTTTAAAGTCTCAGCTGAGACCAGAATGTGTACACAAAGAAACACATAAGCCACACAAATATTTGTACATGAACATAGAGCTAAAGTGTCACAAACAATCCTTTTCAGAGTTAGAAATTACCAAATTGAAGGGTCTCATGATGGCAGATTTTTTCTGAGCAAGAGAAGAACTCAGGAGCTGTAAGGGCTCTTTCTAATTCCCCTGGTATTTTTCATGTTAAGAAATTGTCTCTCTTGCATTGCCTAACCATTGATTTATACCCAAGTGCTTTGGTTGGTTCCTGTCCAATTCCATTCCCCTTTCTGGAAAAGTGAATCTAGAATTGTTTATGCAATTCACTTGCAGCTTGAATTTTATTTTTCTTCTTTTTTTAAATATAGGCAGCACAAAAGCCACAGAAGTACTTGAGCTGCCTTGCAAAGCAGAAAGAAAAATTATGACAGATTTTCTGACTCCTGTCAACATCTTTTTTTCTGTCCTATATGCTTTCTTCACTGTCACACAGACACAAAACAAACAAAACAAAGAAACAAATGAACAAAACAAAAAACCCCCCACACAAACAACTCCACCAGACCTGGAAATTTCTTTCCAAGTTTTGTTCAATTCTAAGGGGAAGGGGAAAAGAGAAAAATATAAAATAAAATAGGATCAAAAAAAAAAATCAATCCAAATCTTTCATCACAACTGTGATGCCAGTTACAGTTATTCATGCTGCATTTCCAAGGGAATACACAGTGGCAGTATGATCCCATCTCATTCCCTTCTGCTGTGGAATATATTGCTGTAGAGGTGGTAATTACAGATATTCAGACACCTGCAAGACAAGCTAATTTTAAATAGTAGAGAATTCGTATTTTCAGGTTGTTTGGAGAGATGTACAAACAATAACCCTGCATTCAGTGTGAGCATAAAGTGGTGTAAACCACATCCTCCTATTCAATTGCCCAGAAATGTGTGGGTAGGGTTTCTTGCCAGATAGTGCTCTTTACAATATTCAACATTTGTTTGATGCAAAAATATCACAGGAACTATTTCTACCTGCAGTAGTTCACCATATAATAAGCAAGTGTGGAGTAAACTCCTTCTGTTATTCCCCTAGCTCAATTTACTTCTTTCTGTCACTAAGTGACATATCCAGAAAAATGTTCTGGTATGGGAGGTCTCCTTGCTCAAATGCATCTCCTGGAGTTTCATTGCTGTAGCAGGGAAGTTCAAACATTGTCACCAACATGTCAGGAGATCACAGGTATAAAGTGAGTGATTGTCTCTGCATCACACAAGGCACCTATCAAAGGCCCTGAGGTGAAATGAAGCAAGTTGATCTGAAACAAATAAGGATGGAACCTTCCCCAGGCCCTGGTAAGGAAAAGGAAGACAGATGAGCCAGTCTGCTGAGTGTGGCTTGGAGCACAGCCAGAATGAGTGAAATCCACAATCCAGCACCCAGGGACAGCACCCTCTCAAGAGTCTCTGTGTGTTCAGCTGAGCTGGTGTCCCAGCAGCAACTGCAGAAGGACAGTGTGGGGACATGCTGGCTCACAGTGACCTGCTGGCTCACAGGCCCACAGGGCTGAGGTCACTGCAGTCAGGGAAAGGCTAGCCCAAACACATAGCCAAGGAAGATGGCAGGCCTGTTTCTCTAGTCCTTCCACTGAAATACAAACACTGCTTGCTAGACAGTCTGCTGTCATTAAGGTATGGTCACTTCTGAGACTTTTGAGGGCCTTTTTCATACAAGAAAGTCCCCTGCTGACCAATTAGTCCAGCTTGCCCTTTGCTTTGCATCACGCTGTGGAAAAAAGGCCAACCATGAATATGCTCCTGGTAAGTCTGGCCTTTGTTGCCAGGAATGGAATGAGGAGTATCACTGCCCTCAGCAACACATTTTCTGATCTGGCTGTCCGTACATATAAAGCACAGCTTAGTAACCCAAAATATAAATACAAAATAATCCTTTATTAACACAGCAGAAGACTGACACGTGCTACCATTTCCTCCCTGGTCTTTAGAGGTGCATTTCTATTTTCTTCTTTCACACTGCATCCCCCATACCATGGTCATTTCCTTGCTCTAACCCCATCACCATGATCTTCTCCTACTTCAGTACAACCCACTTCTTCACAGGTGGCCCACTGTTCAGAGAGGCTTCACAGACCACAAGACAGCTAGAATCTGATACAGAGCTTCTACATGCAGAATTACTGCCCACAAATTCACGTGTTTTTCCATTAGTGCATTTTCAAGTGTGCCACAAGAGCAAAATAAAGCACCTGGACTTTTTTTCAAGTACAGAAATACAGATATTCTCTTGTCCCAAAAAGGCTAAAGAATGCTCTCCAAGCAAATGGGGATTAAAAAAAAAAAAAAAGTTTTAAAAACTGACAGTAAACCAGACATTCATCTGAATGACAGCACTATCAGCCAGCAGTTTGTCCTCTCAGGTGGCTGTTTTGTCTAGATGTTGCAGGGAAATTCCTTCCTTCCAGGCTGCTTCTGCCTGAAGTTCATCAAATCCAAAGTTGTCAGCCAGCACCATTTGTGGAGATTCTTGATAGTTATGGGGGATCAATGCAATGCAATGTGCCATTTCCTTGCTCATCTACTCATCTCCTTTTCAAAGCTGTTAATAAGACCAAGCTGTAGCAATCTAGGCACAAAACTCAAGTAGGACAAAAGGAATTCACTAAGTACCTAATTTTCTATTTTAATAACAACATCAACAAAAAAAAATCCACCAAAAAGCAGAAAAAGCTGTTTCATTCTACACTTTCCTTTCACAGGTGTGTGTGTTTTCTACAGTCTTTTTCAACATCAGAGATTACCAGTTGCAAAGATATTTGTAAAAGTGAGGCCAAGGTTTGGGTTGGCAGCAGAGGTCAGATCTCTAACCCAGTAAGGGGCAGATGTTATTGGTGTCCTCACTTCCCATGTTCACAGAGGACACAATAAATTGAAAGAAATATTTAAATAATTCAGCCTTAAGTCAGGAACCACAGAGTGGCTTTGGGGTTTTCTTCCCTCTCTTGTGTTTAACACAATCCCCTTGCTTTACTGTCTGAGCTCTTCATTGTTTTTTAGAGTAATTAAAATAATGCATCTCCAGGAGAAACAAGAAAGTTTCCTTTGTTCTGTGTCCTCAGTTAGAGATAAAAAATCATTCCAAAGAGAAAGACAGAAGAGAAACTGTTGCCCAAGACCACAAAAGAAAACAGCTGCAAAGAATTAAACCCAAGTCTCCTCACCTACTATGACATTATTTGATTCTCTCCTTAGGTTTCATTAAGTCATTTTTAAAGTCAGGAAACAAGCAAGGGAGCTTCTTTGACATAAAAGTGCAGTGTCTAGAGTAAAGATTTGATGAAGGAATATAGAAGTTTATTATTTTTGGCTAGTCTCTTTATTGTTAACCTTTACTGTTTGAAGTCATAGCTGGGGCTTCAGAAAACAGTACAACTGAGATTTGCTTAATTTGCCATTAACAGCTGTGGTGTCAGATCCACTGGGTTTTCGATAATTTTAAAATCCAGGAACACAGAGTAAGCCAAACACCAAAACTGGGACTCAAACAAGTGGGATTTTAAGGTAAAACAAAGCAAAAACCATCAGAGACTCTGTGAGTAATCAGTGAAAATAAGCAAGACTGTAACCAGCTTGTGTTTTCAGAGATGGGGGAAAGTGAAAAATTATTTCACATGAGGAAAATTCTGCATGAAGCCAATAGGAAAAATGTTAAGCAGGTTTCTGTGGAAAGCCACAATAAAATCTTCACTCTGTCCATTCCACATCACACTAAGATGGCGCCTCAGGCTGCCACCTAGTACCCTGAAGAAGGATGTGATCTTCCAAACATCAAGCAGACATCAAACTCTTACCACAACCAGCAGTTTTCTGATCCAGATGCAGCCACCACAGGGTTTGAGGAGGGGAACATCCTCCTTAGGCAGGGGGTGATTTTTGTTGTATCTATTTATCCCCCCACACTCCCAAAGAATGGACACAAAAAATGTATGGGAGTCATATTGGATGTCTACCTTGCATCAACACAGATTCATTTCCATCTCTGCCCAAACAGCTGCTGAATCCTCTGATGTGAAGCCATCACACATCAAATTAGTGATGAGACTGATAATTAACACTTCCTAACACTTTGCACTAAAAGGCTTTGTTTGTATCACTTCTCAAGGCTTTTCACTACTCAGACTGACCCCCTTCTGCCTCAAGCAGGTGCCTCACATCACAGGAGTGTCTGGGCTAATACAGAACTCTGGCCCAGTCTACCTTGCCAGGGACCAAAAGCACACTTGGACCAAAATGCTCTGCTCATTACAGAAAAAAACTCCAAATGTTTCTCTGTAGCAGCTCTTACCCCCACACACCCTTTTCTTACCTTAAAAAGCACTGGCTGCGTGTGACTCCAAACACCAACCCCACAAGATCCTATAGGGATATAATGAGAGCTTTGAGGCTCTGGGCTGCTCCCACCACAATTTTTCTTGCCCTAGCAAGGCCGCTGCTTAGCAATTAAAGGTATTTTGCAAGACCATCTGTGCAATTGCACAGCTGTTGGCAAGTCCCTGAGCTTCTTGATCCTTAGGACAGGCCTTTTTGCAGGGCAATCAGTTTTCCCCATCCTTGCAGGGTTTCCCTGTGTTCCTAATGCCCATTTCAATAGAATTCACCCTTATTTCCAGAGCTGGCTGGGCTGATGTTTCCTTTGGTTTAGAAGTGAAGTCCCCAACATCTCTACGTCTTTAACACAAAGAAATTCCCAGCTTCATTTAAAATGAAACTTTGAGCTTTTTGGTCCATTCTTCACCATTAAGTTCCCCCTAGTTATGCATCATTTTCCCTTTTTAGACTAAGATCACATGATCTTTTTTTCCCTTTTTAAACTATGAGCACATGTTCCAGGTCACATCAACTAAATCAACCTCACTTGCTCACTCCAGGGTTTTTTTCTACAACTATCTCCCCTAAGTTGTTAATGTTAGTCTCAGAAACAACATTTTAAGTCATATCAGCCCCTGGTTCATTGACTGTGGAGTTAAATAGATCTTCTGTTGTCACTCCCATGGCGTATGATTGCTAATGGTTTTCAGTCTGGATGACTAAGAAAATTTCCTGTGACACAAGTCTCTGGAGTATTTCACTCTCTAACAGCATTCAGTAATTCTTTATTTGCATCCAAATTCAACTCCTTAGTCTATCCCAGGAGGGCTTCCTTTGACATCTTTTCCTGGAATAGTTCTGATGGAAACTAATCTACGTTATCCACATTACCACTTTTTTTTTTCTTAACATCTTTAAAATATGTTTCTACTCCTCCAATACCTTTAAAATCATTATTCTATCATTTCTGTACAGCCCATTTCCAACATGATTGCTCCTGTCATGTAATAATCACTGCTGCTCTTCCACCTCAATGCAATTGATGTAGTTGATGATGATATTCAGTTTCCTGCTCTAACAACACCTGCAATAAATGCTTGGTGTGAACACCATACCTGTTGTCTCCTGACCATACTTTCTAGGCATATAAAAGTAAATACTTTGATATTGATATTGCCCACTTAACTACACTTGGCAGCAATTTTACTCCCTTTTTCCCTTCTTCTTGTATTATGAAAATAGCTGTAAGGACTTCACTACTTTTCCAAACAATTTTATTCGTTTCTTTATTTAGATTTCTTTTCACAAGTCTTGTTAAGTGTGATCCCAGGAATATGTGTCTTCAGCATTATCCACCCTCAGATGAATCCCCTTTGCATGGCTTTTCCTTCTAACCACTCTTTGCACTGACTGCAGTGATCTGGAGAAATTTTTCTGTCCTTCCTTTCAATGTATTTTACCAAATTTCACCTAAACCAAGCCTTTTTTGAATATCACTTTCACACAGTTATTTTTGTTTAATTCCCTTTGGGCATTGACAGTTTTTTTAACAGGGGAAAATCCACTGTTGATCCTTCCTATGACCTTCAGAATCTTTTTCAGCCTCAACGCCCTGTCCTAGTCCTTCCTCAGGGATGTGGTTCATGAGTCTCCCACTCACCAGTGAAAATCTGATGAATATTTCCTCAGCCAGGGTTGTTTACACTCCTGGATGTGCCCTTTTGGGGGCAGGTGGGAATCTTTGAGATCCTCTCCTTATTATCCTTCTTCGTGACTCTTGCCTCTTTTTTGGAGTGAGGGGCTTTGTTCCTCTTCTTTGCCACTACTTTTTGTTTTGGCACTTGCTGATTATTTTCTTCAGCTTCACCACAGTGATGCCTGCTCCTCTCAGCAGTTAACTACCAATAAGTGGGTTTCAACCACAAACATTTTTTTTTTTCCACAGAAGGTAATTAAATTTATGAAACTCCTTGCTGCATCTTATAGATTAAAGATATTTTAAAAGGTTAAAAAGACATTGAAATAATTATGGAGGGCAGGTTTATCGGTGGCTGTTAAGAGATGATTCAAACACAACCTCCATCTTACAAAGTCCTAAACCCTTGACTGTAAGAAACTGAGTAAGGTTTTCAAAGGGTCAGATAGCTGTGGTTTCCTATGGTCTTTTCTCTTCTGGCCACTCTGGACCATCCTGTAAAATGTTACACAAAGTAGAAACAGTCTCAAGCCATCTCCAGGATGTCCCTCTGTGTTGCTGAAAAAGAGATGCATTGCACAATGTCTGGGCTTGTTTCACAGCCAGCTCCTCATTCAAATCATAGAATCATAGTATGGTTTGGGTGGGAAGGGGACCCCAAAGTTCATCTGGTTCCAGCCCCGCCCCTGCCATAGGCAGGGCATAAGACACCACAGAAGCATTCAAGTACTGATTCAGACCCAATTCCATCAAACTCAACCGGACTGAGCTCTCTATTGATGGCACTAAAACTGGAAGGGCAGAAGAATTGCCTGCCCATCAGGCAGTGTCTGTATCTAAAATAAATGTTTGGTGAGAGTGAACTCCAGATATAGGACTAGCCTTGACATTGCATCTAGTAGATATATTCCAACAATTTGGCTTTTTACATATTTTTTTTTGTCACACTCACACCCTCCTTTTTTTTTTACAGATATGCTAATTTTCCACTTGCACTCAAGCACAATGACTTTTCAAATGCAAGCTGTTGTGCAATAACAGAAATTCTATGCCAGCTTTTTTATGTGTATATTTATATATATGTAACTACTGAATAAGGGAAATGGAACTAATGCATTTGCAAATCATTATGCAGATTGCTCTTAAATCATTCTTTGTGGTATTTCAGCATTTATGAAGAAAATGTGAGGCTTAGGCAGCAATAATATCTGCATAAAGCCATGGCTGCTATATTTTCTTGCCAAGCAATACAGCTTTAGCAGGTCAAGAATCAGTCCCCAATGCTTTTTTGCTAGGCTGAAAATCACAGGAGCACACTCAATAGTTGGCTCCAGCTTTTTCATGCACATCCTTTGTGTGATCAAGAAAGATCTTCAATACATGAGCACTGCAAATTGGTATTTTTCAGTGCCTTCTTGGAGCTGATGCTGAAGTTATTTCTTGCATACAAAACAGATTTTTAAAAAACCACACTGCAGGAAGAGCTTGTTTAACAAAAGCTAAGTTTATCTCATCAGCTGCGTAGCTCAGCAGGAGTGATTTGACAGAGCACAGCACGGGTTGGGGGATTGTATTTTGGGCTAGCTCTGGTCTGACCCTGTGAGCTGAACACCCGTGAGCAGCTGGAGAGCATTAGGTGAACCCCTGGGGCGCTGCAGAAAAGATGCAGCGTTTGCTGTGTGCTCCAAGGCTGCTGGACAATACCAACCTCGCAGAGGGAGCACGGGACCACCGGGAGTTTCTTTCCCAAAGCATATTCCTGACACAGGCTAACATTGTGTGAATGCATCTGCCAACAGATGACTGCAGAAAACAACAGCTACAGGAGAGTCCCAAGGACAGAACGTGGACAGCAGCTCTGGTGTGATCCAGCCTCTCCACACCAGAGCTCAAATCTCTTTTTGCTCATTTGACAGCCCCTATTTGCAATGTGTTTTTCTAAGAATGTGCTGTAGAGGGATGATGACAGCTGCAACCTGAGAGCTAAAGAATGTTTTGGGTTTAGCCAAACATTTCCTCTGTGCCTTAGCATCTTCTATGTGTTTCTTATTCTCTCCTCTACACCCTACCCCAAGCTGTCTCCTACACCAAAATTAGCTCCAATTAAGGCATTATTATCATCAATTTGAAGCTGCTGCAGCTGGTCAGATGTGGGCAGTACTGACCAACAGGGATTAGACTTTTTTCTGCCTTACACCAGACTGATACCAAGACAAGAGAAAGGCTTAAAATACTCACAGGAGAAGAAAAAATATTCCATTAGTCTGAGTTGCACTTTACAGTCACTGTCAAGATGGGATTTCCATTTGTGTATCAGAAATTCAGATTCTTTCTAAAAGAGGGAAATGATATGCAAACAATATTCTAATAGAAGACAAAGACTGGAATTTCGAGTGCACAGAAGAAAGATTTATTTCAGGTTATGGTTTCCACAGCAACTTTTCATTTTATTCCTCATGAGTCTATCTGTCTTATAAGGTCTTTCACAACATTTATATATAATGAGATGTTCTGTTGATGGGAAATTATTAAGAAATTAATTTCTCAAGGAAAAAGCCCTGTAACTTTTCCTGTGTATATTCACAGCTTCACACACACACAGAGCAATGTACCTATGAATCAAGATGTTTGCATATAGGTGTACATTTTTATTTTTGCTATCTATAGCAGCATGAAATTGGCAGCCACTGTTGATTACACAAGAATGACAGTGATGAAGGATGTGATACTAAGTGTAGCTGGTAGATATTCAGACCTGGAGGCAGGCAGTGCTCCTGAAGGTATCAGAGCTTTGCAGGCACTAACTGGCCTGATTAAGGAGGCAGCCCTAACAATATGCTGACTGATGGTGTCGGATTCCAATCTTCCTGATTTGAATATTGCAAGCGAGTTGCACAAAAAGACGAGCAGCGAGACCAGAGCTTTTTAGTAGTTGGCTTGCTCGTCTGTTTATTCCACACAACACTCCTCTCACACAAGATGGAGTGAGTTACAAGACATTCATGCACTAAGCACGTTGTTCTGCAGCATGTGGCCACATGTTTTGCACAGAAGAGGGGCTTGAACTCTTCAGGCATCATAAATCTAACACAGAAACTATTTCAGGGGGGTTGTCTGTGGTTTCCTTTTCAGACATACACAGAGAAATCTAAAATATAAGCACAGCTAGATATGAACATTATGATATGATAGTATAAACGCTGTTGGACTGTGGCAGAAGTGAGACAAAAATCAATCCCAAAAGCACTTAGCCTTGTTTGCTCAGCAGTACTTATTGACAGCTGAGAGAATAGAATGAGTGGAAATGAAATTTTCAGAGCTCAGTACACAGTGATGAGATTAAAGTCAGAAGACCTAGAGAGGGACCGTAGGCATAAAAATGCCTTAATAATGTAGAATCTGATGTTTACAGCATCCTCATTCCTATTATAGCTCTGCTGGTGACTAAGCCTTGCCTGGTGCATTGACCTTGGCTGGCTGCCACCTGACAGGGCCCAGCCAGACGCTCTCTCACTCCCCCTTCTCAGAACAACATGGGGAGAAAATATGATGGAGAAGTTCATGGGTCAAGATAAGAACAGGGAGATCACTGGTTAGTGTCATGGGCAAAGCAGACTTGACTTGGGGAAGTTAATTTCATTTATTAGCAATTAATAAGAGAGTAGGATAATAAGAAAATAAAAAACAAAATTGAAACCACCTTTGTTCTCACTCCCTCTTCAGAGGGACAGATTTGTCTCATATGCCCCAGCAGTGCAGCGGGGTGGGGAATGGGGTTTGGAGGTCAGTTCCTTACCTCTTCACCTCCACCACTCCTTCACACAGTTCCTCTCTTCCAGCAAGTTCCTTAGCATGGGACAGAGTCCTTCATTAACTGTTCCAATGTGGGTCCTTCCCACAGCCTGCAGTTCTCCATGAACTGCTCCAGCACAGGTCCTTTCCATGTCTGTTCCTTTCAGGAACAGATTGCTCCAACGTGGTTTCTGTCAGAAAACCTGCTCCTGCACAGATCCCTCTCCAGGGTCACAGCTCCTGCCAGAAGTATACTCCAGGATGGGATCCTCATGAGCTGCAGGTGGAAATCTGCTCCTCCATGGACCCCCGTGGGCTGCAGGGGCACAGCTGCCTCACCATGGTCTCACCACAGGCTGCAGGGGAATCTCAGCTTTGGCACCTGGAGCACCTCCTGGCCCCCTTCTCCACTGATTTTGGTGCCTGCAGGGCTGCTCCTTTCACATTTTTCTCACTCCTCTTCCTCATGGCTGCTGCAGAATGTATTAAATATTTGGAAAAGTTTCTTCATTGAGAAGCTGGTCAGGCATTTAAACAGGCTGTCCAGGGAAGTGGTGAAATCACCATCCCTGGATGTGTTCAAAAACATGTACATTTGCCACAGAGTAACAGTTTCATTGTGACCACGATGGTGCAAGGTTAATGGTTGGACTCAATGATGTCGGAAATTATTTCCAACCTTAACAATTCTATGATTCTGTAAGACAGATGTCAGCCAAGAACAAATAAAACACTGCATATTATGCATTTGGATTTGGTAAGTGAGCTTAGATTTACTGAAGCCTAAGAACAGAAAATATTTCTTATCAAGAGTGTTTAATTTCTGATTAAGCATTGAGGGGGAAAAAAAAGTGAAGGAGACCTGGATTAAGTATGTCTCTATGGAGAAGTTCAGCGAAAAGCACTAAAAAATTCTAAAACAATTCACTATTTGAAACCTCTTATTATACACATACAAAGGGCAACAAAAGAATGAAGAATAAAATTGTATTTGATGCCAAAAAGAGAAAGAAATAAAACTAGATAATAAAATACTTAGAGAACAAAAAATGTATAAAGTAAGAAAACTAGTGCATGAAAAGATTGGGGAGATAAAAGAGAAATGTGGGTACTTGCTAAAAGAAACACCACTAAAAGCACAAATGCAAACTATGGCAGGACAGAGAAGTGATAGGAAATGTAGAATAAGTCCCACTTGGTTAATTCTTGAGCTCTTCACTGCCTCCAGCACATGACAAGTGTATACAGAGTGTGGACACAAAATCAAGGAGCTGACAAGTTATCACTAACAGCAAAGACTTCACAAAGTAAGAAAGGGAGGTCACAAAGACATCACAGGTGTTACAGTTACTAGAGGAAAACCAAGGAAAGGTTATTTTCTCATTATTTGCTCATCAGAGAAGAAAAGCTGTGACAAATTGTTGCCAGGAAGGTTAGACAAAACCTATAGCTGCAACTTCAAACTTAGGAAAACCGAGCTCTTCACTGAACTGGCAAATACCCTTTGGACATCTGCCCCATTTCCAAAGTCTGTCGGAAAATTGTTCACCTTCTTCATTTCAATCCTGAAATCTGTGATTTTAAACAAATATTGTTCATAATCTGAAGTCACATTCCAATTTATGAGGCTCTAAACATAACACTTTGTCACCATTTTTTCCATATTCAGTGAAGAGAAAGAGGCATCACACCACCTGCTATTTCCAGAAGACAAATTGTTCATAGATTAATCAGAAAGCAGACATCATCATTATAACAAAGAGTGTCCTATGAACAATGTGAGTGAAAATCCACACAATAAACAGGAGCATTTTCATCTATAATCACATCTGGTGCTAAAAAGCTCAAGTGACATTCAGTCAGCTGTGCATTTGACTAAACAGTCAATCTGAAACAGCAGTGTCATGCTCCCAGGCTTTTTTTTAATTTTTTTTTTCTTGTGACTATGTGCAAATAGTTCACTCCAATTCCCATCACTTTTTAGTGGCTCTCTCACAATGATTATTCAACAAATAGTCAGCATTTTCCCACACATTTTGGCAGTCTAAAATACCTGCCTTGATTAAATTTTCTTTCAGTGCAGATAAAAAGAGTATAGGGTCACCAAAAATGCACTTATAATTAAGGGAGTTGGGGAGGGGAATCATGATGAATATACTCATAAAAACATTTCAAATTGATTATTTTTGAGGCCAAATTGTTATAAGACACCAAACACACAATTTGAGTTGTTCTTTGGGTTACACCAAGCTGCCTATGCCATACAAAAGCAGCATAACAGAAAATATTGAAGTGATTTATTTCTCATTCTCAAATACTCAACAGATCAGTTCATCAGCCCACAAAGCAGGGCACTCTGGTCATGGCAGGCACAGAGGAAGCCACCAAAGCCCACGCCAGGAGCTCCACATATAACAAAACCCTGCCCTTCAGCAGTCACAGCCAAGAGTGAAAGTACCTATAGAAGCTTTATTGATGTCCCAGCCTTTCTTACAACCACCCCCATAGCCACATTATTCTCTTTGGCCTGATAACTCTTACTAATCATGCACAACTAGCCTAAAAAGCATAAGGGCCAATTTTATTCCAGGATAGCCAATGTCATTGCCAGAGCACCTCATTTCAGCACTAAGTCTGCTCAGAATTTCTACATTAATGGAAGTGCTGATATATTGCAGGTGACTGGACCAATTCCACCAAATACAAATTAAAGGTGAAAATAAAGTTATGAGCGTGAAAACCATAGTTTTCAGCCAGAACAAATTATCACAAATAGCTTCAGAGAGCTTTCGCCCCACACACCATCATCTCCTTGTCTAGGTTCTATCTTTCCTGTCTCTATTAGATCTCACCCTTCAACATTTCACTTGGTGCAAAGGAATTAAGAAAAGGTCTTACATTACACCCTAATAATCAAAGCACACATGCACTGTGATTCCCAGAAGCAGACTGCTCCACAGCCTAACTCTTAATTTTAACAGCCATGTCATCCTTTGGTCTGGCTGCAATGATCCAGCTTCTGAAAAAGACACAGATTGCTGTAGCTGCCCATAAAGACAATCCATGCTCACTTACCACACTGAGAAACACCAGCCCAGGAACCCAGGTTTAGAACTGAATGAGCACTTCCTTAAGAAATAGGAGTTCTTCTCTCTATTTCAGAAGCTTCATGTCACAAGTGACCCCTCGACAGCACCTTGGACTAAGGCACTGCTGCAGGTTTCACTTGAGCTACAAAACACTTTCCTTTCTAGCATCATTTCAAACCTATTTGCACTACTTCCAAACAGTCACTTATTTCTCCTAGAGGTTTCTCACATGAAAAGTGCTTCTCCCTCCCCACAGAAGACATGCTGATGCTGCACAGAGCTCTGAGAGCAACCCCTCACTTACATTCAACACCACAGGAGAAGTTTCGCTTGTCCACCTGGAAAGCCTGGAAACCAGCCTGGCCTCTGTAGGCCCTTTTCCTTAAGGCAGCAAGTCATTCTTCATGCCTTTCTGACTAAAATGAAAGGCTGGAGTGATGTCAGCAGACATCCATGTCTATTTAGAAGTGATAAAGTGCAATTAAAAGGCACTGGGAGATGCTCATGCCTAAGAATGCTCATGGAGCAGAGATGACCCTGCAGAAACAAGCAGGAAAAGCCTCTTCAAAACACACATTTCAGTGTAGCTACTGATGCATTAGTGTTTGGAAGGTCTGACAGACCTGACCAACAAAAACTGAAATTAACAACCAGTCTGTGGAGTCTTTTTTAGCTTGGGAACATGAAGATGAAAAGAAATAAATGGTGTGGTTAGGGTTGCCTTTTTTTCCTTTTTTGTAAACAAGCACACCACCTGCACTTTATACAACTTAACACTTCTGTTCTCAGTAAAACCATACTGTGATCTTAGCTTCTCAGAAACTGGTCAACAAACATTTACCCAAATAACCACAGAAATCCTTCACGTAAGTACTTGCATATTTGTCCATTTACTTTAAAGAGTGTCCAAAAATTGTCCATTGCTGCTTCTCATTTCCATATCCAGTCTAATATCCAACTAGTTTTATTTTCCATCAATTATCAATGCAAACAGAAAGATTAATTGAAAAAGAAATACGTTAAAAATTCAAAAATAAACAAAGATGTCAAATACTAGATCATCATCTGTCATGTGCAACCATCTACCCAGAAAACAAAACAACCAAAAAAAACCCTAAATCTCTCTTCTTTCTGCATTTCTGTTAGATGTATTGCTTTGACTTTCTGTGGTTTGAGGCCCCACCATGTCACTTTCTGGTTTCCAACACACAACTTTAAAGAGAATCCAGTTGCCAAAATTGAAAGAAAAGTGCTATATTTTCACCAGCAGTCTTTTACTCTGGCACAGAAATGTGTCCATTATTGTTTTGAGGAAAGGCAGCACATACATCAGAGTCCACTTTCAGACAAAATTAAAGTATTTCCCTAATTCAGTCTTTGAAAGTTCCAGCTTCTTCTAGAGCTGTACTGACATTTAGAGAAAAAAAAAAAAAAACCTACTAAAACAGGCCTTTCTGCCCCACCATCATGAGGTCAGAAGAGACAAAGGCTTTTGTGGGTGAGGTCTTAAGAGTTGAAGTACAAGTTGGAGTAGCTGAGTATCATTAGTAGCTGAGCTGGCTACTTGTGCCTACACTGTTACAAGCATACGTACACAGATCTTGGCTTGTAATTCTCATAGATTGTCTCTGGAAAGTCAGGAGGCTTGGCTAATTCTCTTCTCGCCCGTGAAGGTGGGAACTTGTGGGTTTTATTCTGCAACAGGAAGAAAAACATTTACCGTTGTATTACATCGTAGAATTCTGTGGGGTTGTCATTCCTATAGATCCAAACAAAAAAGCAAGAAATAAATCTGGTAGGTAACATTACTGTTGCAAAGGAAATGTGATTTCTCTGAGCCCTCTGAGCAAAAGGGTAGAGCACAGAGGGTGAAACGTGAACTGGCAGACATATGCAAGAAAAACCTCCACAAAGCTTCAACAGGACAGCCTCTGAAATTTATTTTCTTAATATGATCGAAAACAAATTTTGAAATGTTGGTATCTACAGCAAAATAGATGAAATTGAACAATGCTAGCTTCTCTGAAAACAAAATACCAAAACAAAAACAAACTAGACAGACCACAAACAATCCAACTTAGGCACCTAAAATCATTGGAACCCTTTGATCTCTGCAACACCCCCTCTCATCAATGAAATTGCCCTGAATGCCACACAAAAGCATGTCAGGAAATGAATCATTCTAACTTCAGAGCACTCTGACCTGCTTGCAACAAACAAGGCACACGACCATTAATTAAATCATGAACAGAAAACAAAATAGGAAATAATTGGTCTTTCCACGTACATTAAGTGAGGCAGAAGCCCTGAGGAAAAGCAGCAAATTTTCATTTTGTTAAATATAATCACAACACACAGGAATTACAGAGTAAGTAAAAGTTATGGTGGCAGATTTATCACTGCTGTTTCCTAGCTTCCAAGTATATGAACTGCCATGTAAAAAATAAAAGTTGCATAGCTGTGTTTGTCTCCAACACAGTGAAACAAAGTGGACCTTTTTTCCCCTCATTGTAAAAGGCATGGTTCCATCCAATCTTTAATCAGGCAGACTTCTGCCATTAAGAATACACATTTCTAAATAAAACATCTGAGTGAAGATTACTCTGTGAAGCAGAAATATGAAAATACTGAGGTTTTGGAGAGTTAAAATCCAGCATTGTAAATGATGTAACTTATAGACAGGAAATGCACGACACCCCTCTCTATCCAGTGCTTAAACAATTGCTCAAATACTCTGATTATACATGAAGACAGGGCCATCCAAACAACAGACATTCTCAAGGATGATGAGTTCCTCATTCCCCCCTCCAAGGGCTCACAGAGGTAAATGGGAGGTTTGTCAGAGTAGACACATTGCAAAGAAATTACAAGTTTTAGTGAAGGATACACCAAAACCTGCAACACACACACACACAAAGCCTACTTACTGTAAAGGGTTCTGCTGGGCCACGTGCCTGTTTACACAACCAGCAAGCTGAAAGTAGGATGTCAGGAAGTTAAAATGGTTTGGTGGTGGCAGGGTACACAGCTGTTATAGCTGGGGTTCTTCTCTAGCTGCCCCCAGCTCTTGAAAGACTTTCTTCAAAATACAGTAACCCTCATATGCTAAGTTCTTATTTTTTTACATCCTGCTCTTTAACACGCTCTTGTTTTATTTTTCTCTTTGAAAATTTTGGTCATGCTTGGTGTCCTGGTTTCTACTGGGGTAGAGTTCATTTTCTTCTTAGTAGCTGTGTTTTGCATTTAGTATGAGAAACGAAACAAATCAGCTATCTAATATGCCCAATGCACAATTATCTGAAAGATATCAAAATATGTACGTTTGGACTATTCTTACACTTGCTCAAGGGAAAACTTATCACTGCTCATAGAAACAGAGATCGTTTGTGCTTAGTCATTAGTTTATGAACTGTCATTCTTAAGTACAGAATTTTGTGCCAGTAAATGCAGAACAAACAAAATAATTCTAAAAACTCAAAGCCTGCCCTATACTTAGAAAGAACCCTTTTCATCCTGAATGAATCTTTGACATGTCTATAATGCATTAATACCACAATACCTATGGCTCTTTCAAAACTCCAGACTTATTTTAAATTGTCCCCCCTTGTTTTATTACAGCTTCTCCAAAAGGACAGTGCATATATGAACATTTTCCTCAGCCCTTGCCTCCCACCTCAGTCTCAGCAATAAAGTGCATGTCCTTGTACCTGCACATAGTCAGCAATGGCATTGTAATATATTTCAGGTTCATCAAAGGACTCACCTCTGCACCTGAAAATCAAGCATAAAGTCACACCAGTGACAGCAGTGACACCTGCAGCTGCTCCTACCAGGATGTAGAGAAGCCCATGGGAAGTGTCTGAGCAATGAGAAAAGAGAGCAAGTTACAGAGCTAGATGTCAGTACCCATGAATTTGGGATATTACTACCTACCTTAAACTGGGGGGAAAAGTAATCCTCTGCTTCCAAACAAAGCAGAGAGAAACAGATGAGATTTCTGGATGCCAACCAGCAACAAGAAGCTGCCTCACACCCCCCGTCATTTGTGTGTACAAACACATTTTCATTTTCAACTCACCTGCCTTTACATTCTCATTTTCTTCAAGTACTACAAGCCCTGAACAACTGAGCAGCCATCTCGGCAAAATGCTGCTATTAATGACTGTTTTATACTGATTTCTGTTCTTCATGCCTCTATTAGTAGAGATACTTTGGTGATATGAGCACTTATTTAGCTGTTCTTACAAATCCTACTGCAATAGATTTCCAGCAGATCCAGCACAGCCAGAGGAGAAGCTGAATTTTAGCCTTTACTATCTTTGGAACACTTGCAAGTCACAGACAGACATTGTCCAAGGAAATTTTTCCAGATCATCACTACTGTGAAAAAGCTGAACAAAATGCTGTGGGGAAGGAGCTTTTTGATTTGTTCTTGTTTCTCACTATCCTACTCTGATTTGAGTGGCAAGAAATTACTTTCTCTCAAGTCTCTTTTGCCTGTGACAGTGACTGGTGAATGATCTCTCCCTGTCTTCACCTTGACCCATGAGCTGTCCATTGTATTTTTCTCCATGTCTTGTTGAAGAGGGGGGAAGCAATAGAGCAGCTTGGAGGGCACCTGGCAGCCAGCCAAGGTGAACCCACCAAAAGCAGAGTAAGGAATTCTTGTAAAACAGAAGAGGAATTGGAAGAAAAACATGCTTAAAGCTTCTCCCTACAGTGCCACAAAGCATTTGATTTCAAAATTATTAATTTATCTCTCAACATGCATTATGACTTGACCTTATAACCATGCTAAACTAGTTCCAGAACCCGGGCATTTAGTGGGAGCAGGTGCACAGAAGAGCAGAGAGGAGCCCAAGGAATGATGCAAAGCAATCACAAAATAACATTATTTACATCTCAAGTCCATGTCCAGAGTCTGGTTGGTGGCTGGGTGGGTGACCAGGCAGGTGACAGAGGGAAATGAGCTGTTGGCCCAGCCAAAGTAGCTCACTCTGGTCACTGTTCCATTGGGGTGATGGAATTCTTCCTCAGAGCTGTGATTGCTTGCAGGGATCCAGGAGATGTCAGCAGGTGGCTTTCCTGCAGATGCCTGACAGACAGCCACCCTGCTCTTGTCGTGGGTCAGAGTCACCATAGGAGGGACTGCAGAAGAAATTTTTTAAAGCCACAACCATTATTTCTATTCATATTTTATATTTCTGTTTCAACTTTAGTATAAAATCATCAACTGAGAAAGTGAGAAACAGGTGGTATGTTTTAGATTGCATGACCAATTAGTGAGATTTTAAAATAATTTGAAATATTAGGACATCTTTAAGGAAAAACAATACATCAAAAAGTCCAAGGTGGACACCTCAAAAACTAGCTGGCTGCATCTAAATTATTGCTTCCTTCTGTTTTCCAAAAGGTAACAACAGATTAACAGGAGATGGGATGACAGAGAGGGGTTGATTAAATAAAGATTTACAACTTGATGATGAAAAGGCAGATAGCTGAAGTTTCAGGTACCATATTTAGGAGTTTGAATACATAGAATCAAAAATCTGATTGCAGGGAAATAAAAGGAATTGGGCAAAATTGTTCTGCTTGAAGTCCAACAACTCTCATTCTGCATTTGGCAAAACAGGAAAAGGCTCACACAACAACTATGTCTTTATCAGAAAGGTAAGATTCTGCAGGGAACAACAAAAAAACCCAAACCCAAAACCAAAACACACTAATAAAAGAAAGAAAGAAAGAAACAAAACTCCAAAAACAAAACAAACAAAAAATCCATCACCAAATTGCTAAAATTAGTAATAGCAATCATAAAGTTGAAAATTTATTTCTTATAAATTTAAGTTATATTGATATGATTTAACTAATTTAGCCAAATCACAACGTCTTCCTGAGTTGTTTTGTTTTTTTTTTCCCAGTCTATGGAAACCTGGATATAGTTTACCTGACTATATGAGAAAGGTGATTTGATGTAGTCATTATGTTTCCTAATACTCTTTGTTCCTGCCTATGTTGCAAAAAGACTAATTTAGTTTTTATTTTAGTGATGCAGTCTTACCTATCACAGTCAGAGAAGAGAAAAAGTGAAAATTCCCTTCCTTGTTGGCAGTTTGACAGGTGTAATTTCCCTCATCCCTGAGGTTCACGGGGTAAATACGGAGTGCAGGGTCACTGACAGGTGAATATTTCCACGTGATCCTCTCGCTGCAGTTCAGCCTGCTTGTCTTATTCTGATCACTTCTATAGGACAACAGGCAGCAACTGCTGCAACTCATCTTCCACGTCACCAGCAGCAAAGACACCTTGGAGATGTTGGGGCAACTCAGCACAGCTTCATGGCCAGCCTCTACAGTCACCCTGTTGTGGGCTGCAAAAGATGAAAAAAAAGGCATTGAAAAGACACTACAGTCATTGTAAAAGCACAGGAAACTCTGGCCTTCATCACACTTGAAAATATGCTTCCTGACTGTGCTGGCAACCTTGGGGGCACATATTAGTTTTCAAATTCCAGATCCACCTTCCTGAAGTTTGGAGATGGTAGCTTTTTGCTGTGGACAGTGATGCTGACTTGATCTGCAAGTCCTCCACCTTTATTTTAGGCAACAAATTTCTATCACTTTAATACATGCCTTGAGAAATTGATGGGGCAAGCAAAATTCAGTCTTGAGGGAAAGGAAGCTACTTTTTAAAAACTTATTGTGTTCCTGAATTAGGTGCCTTGCTTCAAGGGCCAGTAGAACCTGGGATAGCAGTGGAACACACATCTGTGGCACAATTAAAACCAACATCACTTGAAGCAGTAGTTTAGTAAGAGACATATGTGGATCCCTTTTATTCCAGAAATCATAGCTCTCCTGGCATTGTCCCAGCTGAACAGATGTGTCTTTAGATGACCAGTTTTAGATTCCTATCAGATTTATCATTCTGTGCCATTCTGCAAAGCACTCAATTATTTTGCCAGCTGAAGTGACATTACTCTTTCCATTCCCACTAAAGAACAGGAAAAATTTGCTCTGGTGTACTGTGAAGTTTCAGTGTCCTGGCAAGTTGGAACTGCAGAGTACCAAACAGTGCTACATGTAGTTTTGGATCTTTCTCCCTTACCTTCAACCAGATTGATTGGCAAGAAAAGGAGCACAGCCAGAACTGCCCATTTCTGAGCCATCCTTAGCAGAAGAAATCAGCACTGCAGAAAATGAAGGCAAAGAAAATGGCATGTAGTCACAAATTGTTGTGCTCCTCCCTTCAAAGAGAACATGTAGTGAAACCCCTGTTTCCTTTGAAAGCAGAAGCTCTAAAGTCCGTGTCAAGTGTCATTCTCATATTGAAGAAAGTAAGGCAAAAACAGAGTTGAAAACAAAAAAAATTAACAAAGAAAATAAACACACAAATTTAAAACAAACAAACAAACAAACTAGCTACTGTTTACAAATATTAAAAAAAAAAAAATCTTGGATCTCTGGTATCACTGAGGATCTAGACTTCATCAGCTATTTGGCAAAGAAATTATTCCTAGCCTTTGCATGCTTTTAATTTCTTGAAGAGTAACTCCCCTTTTGAAGCAGGACAAAAAGAGCAATCCTCCTATTGCAAGGGATCAAAACCGTATGAGTTTGTTTCTTGCTTTCATAGGCAGGGTGAACTAAAGAGGCATCTAGTAACTCCTGCTATTCTACAACCATATAAACCTTTTAACAAACCATGTCTTATAAATGCTGCCATTTCTATTTCCTTAATAATTTACTTTCTGAATCAGGCACCCACAGCTAGAGATGATTGGAAAACTGTGCTCTCATCCCGTGGGGAATACTGGCATGATATTTTCATTCCCAAGTCAAAACCCAAGTCGCAGCAGACAAGCAAACATCTCTGTGCAATGGCTGATTCAGAAATGTCATATTTGCAGTAACAGGACTTTTCTTGTGGATTGTTTGGATCACACACTGTTCACTCCCTTATTCAAACACAACCAAGTTTCCCAGCATGTGCTGGGAGGAGAAGGAAAGGCAGCCAGGGTTCACTCTGCACCCAGAGACCTGAATCCTCATCTGGTACCAGCTGCCATGAAAGTAACAGGCTTCAATTATGCAGCATTAAAGATTTCATTTTAAATGTGAAACAAACCACGTGAGGATGCCTGGTGCACAGGAGAGAAGCCACAACACTGCCACACGTGTGGCACAGGAAGAGCAGTCGCTGCCACAGTCACAGGCCAAACACAAGAGGTATTTTCCTTAACAGTGCGGTACAAGTGCCCATTCAAGTCACTGAATCACAGAATGATTTGGGTTGGAAGGGACCTTAAAGATCTTCCAGTTCCAACCCCCTGCCATGGACACTTCCACCAGACCAGGCTGCTCAGAGCTCCATCCAACCTGACCCTGAACACTTCCAGGGATGGGGCATCCACAGCTTCTCTGGGCAACCTGTTCTAGCACCTGGACACCCTCAATAGAATCATTTTCCTCAAAGAATTGTTTTGCTCACAACTCTAACACAGAATTGTGATGCATCTGGATGAAATGCTTTCATTACAATCCAGTAAAAATGCCAATAAAACCACATTGATGTATATTCTGCTACTAATATGCAACAATGCTGCTAATATGCATTTTTCAATGAAAAAAAGTTTGAAACTTTAAAAGCTGAAATTTTTTTACCAAAAAAAATTTAAAAGCTACATTTAGACCAGACTTATGTACTGAACTTGACCCAATTTGCAAAGAATTTCTCAGTCTCTTTCAAGAGCAAAGTAAAAGAAAAAAAACAACCTTCCACAATTTCTATCAGCAAATTCAGTATTCACCAATTTTGATGGGTCTATAAATATTCATAACAGAATATTGTCATATTGGAACTTGTCCCAGAGAAGTATCTTTTTTTCTAAATGCATACAAATCTCATATATGGGGTTTATTTGCTCAAAAGAACAGGCATTAATGATTAAAAATGGGACCTTACAGAAAGTAGAGAGTATATGACTGTTTAAATATTCATGTGTGAAACACAGAATTTAATCTGCAATTTTTAAAATTCACAACCCTTGAACAGTTGTGCTTCTGAGCAAGAAGGAACGCTCAAAATCCAAAAAGGACCAACCAAGCAGAGACGAAGAAAACCCATTTAAAAGTAGCAAACAAATACCTGGTGGCTCACCTTGTGTTGTTGCCTTCGATGGAATTAAAATGCCTCAATAGCTGCATTAAAATAAATTAAAACTTTTACTCGGTCTCGGTGGCGGTGGCTGGCACAAGACCGTGTGTCACTCTTCCAGCTGGGGAACGGAACCGATCCCTCTTGGATTCATCCCTGGGAGTGCTGAGGCTGGGGAAGATTCACTCAGTTTTATCAGGCTCAAGAGGAGCTCTCCTCACTCCGGGAGCCTGGGAGAGGAGCTCCAGCAGTTCCAGCGTGCTCTGGTGTTCCGATTCTCCTTCTGGGCCGAGCAGGGGGACATCGGCACACAGCTGCTCCCACGGGGATCCCAGTCCTGATGGCTGATTCCGAGGCAGATCCTGCACACCAGGGAACTGCAGGGATGGACCTGGAGCTCCCCTCCCTCTCTGTCCCCACGAAGAGCCCAGATATGACTGCAAAGAGGGAACTATCTCAGTTCAGGAGATACCATCCCAGGTAGTCCCTGTGTTCAGCCGTACAGTTCATTAGTTTCTTTTCATTGTTGCTTCCAAGACCTTAACATGCAGCTGATTTTTCTCACAGGCAGATAAAGCCTCCACCCTCCCCAAAAGAGAGGAGGCAAAAAACCCCTCTGGTGGTACACTGCCCTGAAGAGGATGTGGCTGAGTTAAATTGAGAGAAAGAAACTGCTTTGTGACATGACGAACAAGTCACAACCTTAGCTGTCTGTCGTTACACATCACACACCAGCCACAAGCCTTGAGCTATGCAAGGCACCAACATAAAATCAGGCAAATAAATGCAAGTTCCAACATGATTTAAATATTTGCTAACACAATCTGAAAGAAGAAAAGGTCAGGTATTCATCAGTGCATCAGTTGTCACCACAATCTTTAAAGGATAACCAGTATGTCACAGAGCCATTCCCGTCTTTAAGTCAGCAAAATACAGTTTTGTTTTGAAGTGAAAATACATTTTTAAGTTTACAAAAGACCCTGCCTTAGAAGTCTGTTCTCTGTAAGACATGTGTCTTTGGGCAAGGAAGGGATGGCAAGAAGAGGAAGCAGTGGCACACATCCGTATCAACTCTCTTGCTTCCTCTAACAAGGATAAGATAACTGCTCTGCAAATCAAGGACAAGTTATTTAAAATCCAAACCCACACTTTGGGCAGTCAGAGCAGCAGCAGTGTCTTCTATGCAGTATTTGATGTTTCTACCTCATCACCAAGACCAAACAGCACCCAACTCAAAAGCCTGCAGCTTTTCTGAACTGAGAGATGCTGGTTACGTTGTATTTTCAACATCCCCAGGTCAGCCTCTTCTGCTCCCGTTTTTCCCTGGCAAAGGTCCTCTGCTGGGAGTTCCTCAAGTCTCTCCACTGGAAATGAAGCAAAAAAATATAGCAAGACTTTGAATGCCCTGCATAGAAGACAAAACATACCAGGAGGGGCAGCAGGTAGATATTCCCAAAGCTGAAACTGGAAAGCTCTGAGGGGAGAGGAGAGGCTGTGTTCTTTTTCTGTTCTCAGCCATCTGCGGCTGGCCCCTGACCGTGCTGCTGGCTAATGGACCTCTGCTTTGACTTCAGAGCCTCCTGGTATTTTTATTCTCTGAAAGATATCCTGGCCCTGAAACTGATCCCTGAATTCCTGTACTAGCACAGCAGAAGACTCTTAGCACTGTCAGGGACTGATGGTTCAGAACATCCACAGTGAATTTTCTCCTCAGACTCCCTGTTTGTCTCACAGTTGCTGGCATCAGTTGAAGCCAGAGATTATTTGAAATTTAGTCCATCCAGTTTGTGAGCTAGTTTCATTCAGTTCCAAATTACAAAGCTTTCCCTGCAAAATGGGAAATAGAGAGTGGATGGCTTTCTGAGAGAGAGAATTAGCCTTATAGAATGAGCTCTGAAAATAATCACAAGCAAGTCATATAAAACAACTGTAAAATTACAGTGTTTAGGTAAATATACCTAAAGGTAAATAGGTTTGAAATTTCCTCCACAGCAAGGCAGAGATTTGTGCTATCTATTGAATTCATCAAGATGCCAATATTTAGAGTAATACATTACAAACGATTTTTCCCCAGGGGAAAAAAGTTTGTCATACATAGTAGCTGTAATTCCAGAAAGCAGTTGGGCATCTCCCCTTTTATCAGATATATTTACCTTTTTATCACTAGCTCATCTGGAAAATAGCTTAGTCTCGTGAAGCTGTTGCACAAGCCAAGGCATATTCCTCACATCTGTATCTGCCTTGCAGTCAGTCCCCTCAGAGTGTAATCCAGTGTTGGGAAGGGGCAGTAGGAGCAAAGGATGAATGAGAACAACACCACCCCGGGTAGCTCATTCTCTTCCTTTCAGAAAGAGAGAAAATATTTGGTTTATATTTCCCACTCTGTGCAGAAAAAAAACCCCAGTTCTTGTGCATAACACCTTGACTTTCCCAGGTATAAACCATCTGTGGCTCTCACCAACGTCAGCAAGCAGATGGGGAAAAGCCCTGCAGATAATGAAGCCTGTAAAACCTGACACTTCCATGTTTAAATATCCAGAGGCAATTATATCACAATTTGCAGAGGTCAAGAAAATGCATTTCTTTTTTAGCTGTAGCTGATTGCACTGGGCCAGCAGGACCATGCTCAGCAACTTCTACTCCTAGGCCTAGAGAATCCCCTTATCACTTGTAGGTCATAAACCTCAGGAACTTCTTGCTCAATCCCAATACTGCAGCAGACAAGTCTATCTACCACAACATGTTCATGGTCTTAACTGCTTTAACTCCTGCCCCTTGTGGGCCTACTGCTTTTTGCTGCTGATTTCCCAAGGAAAAAAAATGGGAATTAGCAATCCACAAGTGCAATTACTGCTTTCAGGGCTGTGGATAACCAGAGGAAAAGCCTTCCATACAAGTATTCACAGGTGAACAGAAAGGAGATGGTTTATAGCTTGATGTTTAACTCCTAAAACACTCTGGTAAGCATCAGGACATATATCAGGCTCCCCAGAAGAACATTTCCTCCCCATCTTTCAGTCAGAGGTACTGGCCTCCCACTCCACAGCCAAACAATGTGCATTCCAATGATGGAATTGCACCACACATCCCAAACTGCTCATGAAGAAGCTACAAACCTCAAGTAATTTCTGCTTTTAAAAGAACAGAAATAGCAGAAGACCTGGTGTATAGCAGAAATAAAACCCCAGGTTTTTCTATTTTCCTCACCTGTCAGTCAGTCTTACCTGCAGCATCACTAATCATGGTTTAGGCAGTGCTAAGCAGGGGTAGAGACACAGCACTTACCCAACCTCCCTTCTTCAGCTCTTCACTGCTCCTTGTCCTTCACACTTCAGGGAACATCCTTTTCCATGCAATCTACAGCTTCACCATTCCATGGGCAGCTGTGAAGATCCTGCAAGAAGCCCCAGGAACTTCCATCAGCTAGCTAGGAGACAGCTTCTCCAGCCTCAAGGAGATGCATGCTCCACCCTCATTGGAGTTATTGCATAGAAGATGCATTTGTATTTTACTTATTTATATATGTATTTTACTTATTTATATATTTAAGGAAGGAAAAAAATTGTCCCCTGTGTTTATAGAGCAGCTAGATCAACACTTACAAATATGAAATACATACTGCTATTGCATGGCAAAGGAAGAATAGTTTTCTTTCCTTTCCCTTTCTGTGAGGTTTTTTTTACAAGTGGAATAAATTGGTTTTATAACAACATGTACCTAAAATAGAAACCCACATCTATACTGGAAAAAACCTACACGTCCCACCTCTCTCAAATGCCAAGTAAAGTCATGACACCAGGGTCAGGATGCCATTTAACACTGCCTACACTCTTTTGGTGCAGCACAATACACCAAAGGGGATGCTTATCCTTCTTCCTTCCCCACCATATAGGTTTCTTTGCTGTCATAGGCTCCCCTCCTCATGAGCCAGTTAACAACTACAGCTGTGTCAGTGGTCTAGAAAAATTATCCCTGGTGGTTTCCAGTAAAACTTCTCACCTCATTTCCTTTCTGGTTACCAGCACTTCTGACAGATTTTAAGCTCCATTTGAAGCAGGATGATGCAGGAGAGTGAAGTTGCTGAGAGGAGTCCTACATCATGTCCTTATTCAGGTTTCTGCTAAGCAAACTTCCCCCCATATTTTGTAGACCAGGGGTCTGCACGTGAAAAACACAGAATAACTTCAGGTCATCTCTCACAAATGTTAATGCTGTCATGGAGCTGTGGGCATTGCTGATAAAAGATCCTCATTTTCTCATCTTCCCAGAGTGGCTTAAAGTACAGTCCACAGGAGAAGTTCCTGAGGATGGGGTGGCAGAGCTTCTCCAGGCTGGGAGAACATTCACATCAGTGTTTCCTGATTCAATGTCCAAAGGCACTGTGTAAAGAGTTGGGGCACAGCACTACGACATCAATGAGAGAAAGGAAAATAAGATTTAAAAAAAAAGAAAGACAGAAAAAAAAAAAAAAGAAAGAAAGGTCAACCAGCACTAGTTGCCAGTAGTTTTAGCTTTCATATTTAGAAATGCAGAAGTGTCAGACAGAGACTCAGGAAGCCTCTAGGTCCCCAGTACAAGGACTTTGCTGAATGCATTCATGCCACAGACCACAGCCTTTTTGTCACCCCTGCCCTCAGGCCTGTGGAGGCTGTGTACATACATAGCTAAGGGCTCACCTAAAATACACAAAAAAAGTCTTAATTTGCTAAAAGTGTCTGTGCTGTGGCCATGTCTATGTGTATTGCTACATACCTGAATTTTTTAAAAATCATTATATAACTTTATGCACACCCTTGGAGCTGCTGCACTCACAGCCCTTCGACACAGCAGGAAAAGTTAATTGGCTTGTTTGCAAAGTCTCCATCACTAGAAATCCGAGTTTTGCACATTACTTCCACATGGTTTGTTGTCAGAGCTAGTTCATGGTTTTTGTAATGATAGGGTCTCTGGCAAAATGATTTTTAAAATGCATGCAAAGGGATAAACTAGAGGCAACTTTGAACTATACAGGCTTCCAACAAACCTCTTTGAAGAGGATGATCTTCCCCAAATGAGGTCATTCCTCCTGTAAAAGAAGATGGACAACTGATGGCATTTTACATGGGAGGTACCTGCAACTGAACAGTGAAGTAAACAGCCTCACTCAAAGTCCAGATTCAGTGAGTCCAGCATCTCTACTCCATCAGAGTTATGTATGTGTGCTGCAAAACTTCTCCAAAGTAGTTTTAATGCAGCTAACAAGGGCATAAGGAATATATGGGGTGAGGGATCCTGGCTGAATGCATACCTGGACAGTCAGCTTGAAAATCCATTTTCACTGAAAATGACATTTTGATCTGCCTGAAAGAAAACCCAGCTCTGGCTCTACCGTTGTCAAGGACGAGGAGAGGTCATACTGATTCGTGCAAGAGATTTTTATTTGGGAAAATCAGGGTTTCCTTTCTACTGCAGGACACTCACAGAATGCTTCCCCCACTCTCCTTGGGCTGCACTGTGACTTAAAAATGCTCATTAAGCCTTGGCCTTGATGAACTGCATCAGAAATCAGAAACACTGTCTGTTCCCAGGAACTAGTGCTGTCTAACAAGCTTTTGGTTTTTAACAAACAGCTTTGGAAACTTATTTTTCTTGCCCAAATAACAACCTGAGTTTAGGCCTAAGCTGTTGGTCAAGTCTGGGCCTAAGTTTGGCAAGGCAGACCTCTCTGAACATTAGGAGGGCTTTCTTTATTCCTTTTTATCCTTATTTTTTTCCCATCTTTACCCTTCTTCCTTGCCCAGCCTCAGTGTAGATCATTTGTTGATTTTAGTTTTAGACTGATTATAATTCAGCATGATTTTTCTCTGTGCTTTAACCATCTAGTAAGCAGTAGAGTGAGCCCTGCCAATGCGTTTTGTCATGCTTTCACTTTAATATTAAACCTGCTTTTGCCAATTCTTTTGATTCTTTAAGCCACATAAAACACTCGGTTTTGACAAAAAAAATAGCATCATCTTCTTTCTCAAGGCTACTCAAGTCACAGAATTCCTAGTCTTGATTATGTGTCTTCCATACCAGTACCTGCTTCTATAACAACTGTTGTTCCCAATAGACAGAACGCACAGGTATTTGGAGCTGGAATTTCACTAGGTGTGTTCATGTCTTCAGTTACCCTGGGTATGCACTGATGCTCTCTCCCTCAATGTAAAGTGTTCCTCTGGTGTCTTATTACCCACAGACCTGCTGCAAGCACCTTGTTTTTATGACCCCTCAGCTCAAGGACTTGTATTCACAGTTATTGCAAAGCAGGATATTTGGAATCAGCTTCTATGATAATACACAGCATAGAATACTGAATGCTAAAGAGTTAAAAATCCCCCTGAGCTCAAGAGAACTGCCTCTGTAAAATTCCTACTTCATCTTCTAATGCCTTGCAAAAACCAAAAAATTCTCCTCAGTCTCTCCACAGCTATTCCTTGCAGTTGCCAGGAGGTGGAAACATAGCTACACCAAGCTGAGGGAGAAGCATCGTGTTGATGTGCAGTTGTACAGCGTGCTGCCTGCTGAAGAATGGGGCTAAAAATATCTGCAGTCCAAATTGGCTCACTGGAGCCCAAAACACAGCATCATACAATGAGCCTCTCCACATCCCCTTCCTCCACCCAGCAAGTTATCCACACTGCTTGCTGTGGGTGCCCTGGTTTTGTCAGATGGGACTTACACATTTATTTCAACAAGAATCCCAAATCAGGCTGCCTGTGATCGAAAGGCTCCCGCAGCAGCAGCCATTGCAGCCCTTCAGAGCTGATAAACAAACAGATCTGTTGGGAATGGTGAGACAGGGAAACCTTACAGATACGATTGTTTGGCAGGAGATTCTGAAAATATTAAGTCTGTGAATGAAATAGAGATGGTAGTGAGTTTTGAGATGTGAACAGGCTACCCAGAAGACAGGATATTGAGCAACAACATTCCTGGCAAACAAACGAATGCCAAAGAATCTAGGGGGAAGGGGCTCCTGCCAGCATGGCAGGAACAGGGTAGCTTAGAGATTATCTTTTAAGGTTTAGGATGTAGCCCCTATGGTAATTTAGTGGTTCCCATAGGCTGTATGCAAATATAGTAGGATTTGTGTCCTGTATGGGTTGGTTACTGTAAGTTAGAATATTCAACAGAGAAAGAGATAAAACGGTAAAGAAACAGGAAATTGGCCTCTTGGGACACCCCTCTGGGGACAAGCACCCTTCTTGATGACCCTCTGAGCTGGATGCTGGCAGATGGGAGCAGGGCTCCTTCCACCCTCGGCCTTGCAATAAACCACGTGTCTCAGGAGCAACCCTGTCCACCAAAGATCCATCCTTGGTGCCCGACTGCTTTTACAAGATCCCTTGCAAAGTGACAGGGAGATAAATTTTCACTTGGTCTGTGTGTCTGCCTGGACACTCAAAAACATTACATGCGTGTCCAGGTATGACAAACACGGCAGAGATCAGCAGTGCTCATCAGACAGGCCTCAGTCACCACAGAAACAGATACAGGTGTAATCATCTCCCCCTTGTCATTTGATACCAAATTTTAAGGTCTGAGAGAGAAGTCCTTTCACAAAAGGCAAATTTACACCAATACTTGGTAAAGGGGAGAGGGATGCAGCAGTGTTAAAAGGCTGTAGACAAAAAAAGGTTTCAAAATATCACAGAGTTGGGAGAAACATCACCACTTATTTTGGTTTCTGTTTATACAAGAGTGGGTTTGACTCCAACTTTATTTCTGCTTCCTGTGCATTCCCCACCTTGAGCTCATCCTCAGCTTTCTCAGAGCAAACTGAAGAGCACAGAGGATGGACTAGAAATGAGCCAGAAGATATTTCAGAGGAGAGAACAACACAAGAAATCCTTCTTTGCACAGAGAGCAGCAGAAGAAAGGAAAAAACCTCCCTGCATGGGAGGCAGGTCCCAGAAAGTACAGCTGGAAAAAAAAAATGGGAAAGGGCTGTCAATAAATGTATAGATAATCCCAGGAATCCACCCAAGAGATTTGTGATTTTGTAAAATCAATCATACACCTTATTTTCAGAAAAAAAATATTAAAAATATATGTATATATCTTCTTACCTTTGACATACACAATGATCCAGGATATCATGACCACAGCCCACATCTTTTCCAGCCCAAAATCCACCCTCAGAGCTTTGTTCCCTTCCTGGTAAACCCCTGTACTCTCTATGGAACTGGCAGTGCCACACCTGATATAACAATGACAACCATGCAAATAAAACTCTGCAGAACTGCATCTTTCCTTACCTGAAAATTAGTGCCAAAAAGGCAACTGAAGGCATAATTCTCATTTTATTTTTAGCCAAAATATTTTGGAGAAAACTTAAAGAAGGAGAAAAGTGAATATAAATCCCTACATTTTAACCAAACTGGGGAACAGCTTGGAAGGAATAGCCCAGCTCAGATCAGAACCAACCCACAAGGCTCCAGGAGCTCACCACCTTGGCTACTTATGGCAAATAGATATTCCCTTCTGCTGGGGGCATGGAGCTGAAGTCACTGGGCACAAGTAGAGGACACCACTCCATGTGACAGCTTAAGACACAGAAATGATTGCACAGGGGCACTGCCACTCTATGTTTCAGCCTCCCCAGCCTTTCTGCACAATATTTTTTCTCTTCTAACCAATGAAGCAGGAGAATTAAAAAGGCACCTCAAAAAGAACAGAGTAACTCCCAGCAGTGGCTGCCATACATCCCCCTAAGAAGCAATCCTCCCTGAGGTTTACATACAGGAAAAGGAATTCCAGAGGTGATAAGGCCAGGCTGTTTGCATACACAAAGCTCTCAATTTAAGAAAATTCGTAGATCTTCATTTGAGATAAAATGACTCTGCTGCCTGTGGATGCAGCTGTGGCTCTGAACCCAGAACAGATGCTAGGTGAGCTGGGGCAGACCTGCATCTAACCCGAGACTAACACACATTTTCCCACATTGCTTTTTTCACCCAAATTCTTTCAGCTCTGGTAACGGTGCTTAGAGTACAAATCCCACGGGAAGCTATTTCCATTAGCTCAGAGAAATCCACAGCCAATCTAAAACAAATCCCTGACATTTTTCACGTGTCAGCCTTGCATTTAGCATGCACAGATGAAGACACAGAGGAGTATGAAACTTATTGCCCATGTCACAGCGTGGCAGCAATCAGTTTCAGTTTCACACCCTAGGAGGAAAGGATACATCTTCACGAACACGGTTTTTATCATGCAGAAATTTCTGCTGAGACACCACTCCCTCTACAAGCAAGCCCCTGAGAGCTTACCTGTTACACTCACCCTACTGAAGTGGCCCATAGCAGTCAGGAAAATATTCCTGATATTGGCTCTGCACTGATAGCAGACACTGTCTGACTGGTTGGCTCCCCATATTTTCAGAAGTTTTCAGTGAGGATGTGACTTCTGCCATGGGGTCTGCATTTTGTGAGAGGTGCAGGCTTTCCATCTCCCTTCCAAACCCAATCTCATTTTCCTTATTGGCTTTTTCTATGCCAGTGAGCCTTGATTTGTGATTCTGTTGGTGCCTGATAAGAACCTTTTTCCTTCTTCCAGGTATTTCATGGCAGATGCACAAGTAATTTCCAGCAGGTTGTGTTCTGTGGTGGGAGAGTGCAGACATTAACTGAGCTGACCTTTGTGCCAGGCCAGTCCCCCTCCTTCCCCATTCCCCACTTGTTAATGCACTGTAAAAGGAGGGGCTGTCCTGTGCTTTGGATGTGCACAGAGCACCCAGGATAACAGGCAACACAATGAAAACAATACTTTTTCCTTCACATGAGAGGACAGAAAATCTATTTCCTGACATAGATCTTGCAGCAAAGGCCTTATGCTGACAGAATATCCTCTATAAGCTTTGCTGTTTTCATAAAAATGGAAGATGACAAAAACATCCTCTCTTCAAAAAATAAGCAAGTGAGAGCATCAGGGGAGAGGGATATTTGGGACAGCTGTTTGTTTTTATTTCTTCAATTTGAAGGCTTTTCCTTTTATCAAACATTGAGCTGTTCCATTGAAAGATAATCCAAAAATACATATTGGCTCAAAATAATTCTCTTTTGGGATCAGGTTCCACCTCCCAGCTCTCTGGGGAAAATTGAGCACAGAGAAAACAAAAGACTGAAACACATCATGCCTCAGCAGAAGCTTATTGCAATAGATGTTTTTTCTTTCCCAGAACCTGGGCAGCACCTCCTGGCCACACCAAGTAACTCTTAAACTGGACTGAAAAAAATGCCAAAAGCAAGCAAAATTCCTTTGTAATTGCTTCTCCTCCTCAAGAGGGCACCTGTATCAAATTATTTGGCTGGCACAGGTAAGAGCTTGACTCTCACCAATTGAATATGAACCATGAATATATAGAACAACATGCTACTGGCATCTCTTTTTCAATAATGAAAAAAATCAATTCTTGTTACTGTAATTTGTACTTTAGGTAGGAGAATTCTGATGTGAGCATCAGAAAAAAAAAAAAACAAACCTGAGAAATTCTGAAAGAAAAAAGAATAATGCTTACCACAACATCCTCCTGTTTCAGACTACCATTAAGAGGCAGGAGAGCTTCTTTCTTTACCTCAAAATATAGATTTTTCTCTTTTTTTAGAAAAACAAAGGTGTCTTTTAGAAACATCTTTAAATGACAGACCAGCAAGTGGAACTTGGTACACTGCTGGAAGGGAGAAAACAAGAGTGGTTTGCTTAGCCCCCATTTTCCAAATGGGTGGGTGGATTGAGAGGTTCTGTGATTCAATAGGAAACTAAAAATCAAAAGTGTTTGTTTTCTTAGGAATTGATTTTTTTTTCCCCCTCTCTCACCTTAGCCATGGAAGGATTTCTGGTTGTTCCACATTGCCTGGTCCTTGTAAGCTACGTGCTTGTGTCCTGTGTGCTTGTGTGAGTTAAATCAGTTATTTTGGGTATGCCCAGATCTTCTTGTTGGCAGGGGAGGACAGCAAATGGGATTGAAAATTACGACCAAGCATTTATCTGCTCTTTTCTATACTGCATAGAAATTCCTGTGTAGGCTGTACTTGCAAGAAGTTACATGTCTGGATGGCTCCTGTGTTATTTTAACTATTATATGAATTTTCACCTATCTTTCAGCTCTCTGTTGCTGTTCTCAAAGGGTCCACATTGCATTCTCTGGTGTCAAACTTTCAGTTATGGGTCAGCTACCCAAGGATCAGGAGATTTTGTTGGCTTTTACTAACTAAGCTTGGCTTGGCCTTTCCTGATGGCCCAGTGATTTTCAGACTCCTGAAAGACTCAGAAGACGGTTCAGCTTCAGACTGCAAGAAACAATCATGAGCTCAGTTGCTCTTTTAACAGCTCCAGAGGTGCACAGGGCACAGTGGCTCATGGAAGGGGAATAATGGCAGCTGCCAGCTCAGAGCCTCTGCAAGCCATTGAAGCAATCAAAACCCTCATTACTAACAAAAAGCAGTTCAGTGTCTCAGACATGCTCACTGAGAATGCAAACCCTCTGAGCAGGAAAATACTCGCTTCCAGAGTTGCTCCCAAATTTCCTTAAGAAGACATGAAAGCTGCTGGCTTGAGACCTCGGACACAAGCAGCAGCCATTCACAAAGCATGCACAACTCTGAGAGCAAAGCAAGATGGATTTTCCTCTTCTCCTTCCACTTTCTCATATCTCATGCCAATCCCAAAGCAGTCCCTTCTCCTGCAGAGCAAACAGTGGACTTTGAAGTCCATCCAGCGCTGGCTCTGTCAAGGCAGTGTAATCCCAGTTACTCAGCCTCCTCAGAGAAGCCTCTGGATTCATATTCACCAGCAAACAGCACTGGACATGTCTCTGAGGTTTTTCCCACAGAAACAGGGTAGTGAACAACCTTTTTATCTGAGAGAAGCCTTGGGAGGCTTGAAGCCAGCACTGTGAGCTGCACACACATTCTCAACAGCAATAGGAAGACAGCGTGCTTAGGGCTTAAAAGAGGGGAAAACATCTCCTATTTTAACCACACACACACAAAAAAAGCAAATATCAAAATAGTAAAGTTTCTCTTGATGAATAAATCCAAATATGTGCCCATTTGTTTTGAGGCAAGCGAGACCTCCTCGGACAGCCCAGCTTTGGTAAAATCCATCAGATTCAATACAGCAGTTAACAAATTTCATTACAGGATTGCAAGGCAATAAGGATTGGGAAAAACATAAATCAGACTGTGTTCTCCATTGTCTTCCTGTATCCTACATATGTCCTGCTTTAGGAAACAATCTTCTCTTGAAAGAGGAGGGGAAAAAAAGATGGTTTGAATTTGTGTGTGTTGATATTAAATCAAAAGATTAAACTGTGATAAAATTTAGCTATTGAAATTCTGATATTTTTATCCTACTTTGTTTTAAAAAAAGCATCACCATGGAAACAATCCATATCCAAATAACTCAATGATGATAAAAAGCACCTTTTTACCCTCCTGCTTTACCTCAGTTTACCTCTGGGTTTGCTTTTCTAGAGTACCACTTCATTATTACATATCTTATACATTGGCTTCTAGAAATGACAAATGGGCTGACAGTTTTACTTTCTTAAATCAAGATAGAAAAATAAAATTAAAAATTTTAAAAATTAGCATCAAAACCCAAGAATCCTATATTGAATTAAAACAGGATACCAATTAGTGAAAAGAGGCACCTCTTTTTTAATCAATATAACAAAATTAATTATGTCAATCAAATAAAAAGTATGCAAACCTTGAGAAATCAACACTGCACCCTTAGTTAATTAATTAAATATATAAGTTTACATTATTACAGTGGAACAACAGAGTAACACAGCCAAGTGATCAAGCCCTCAAACTAAAATAACAGATTATTGCCACTAAAGTAAGCCTAGGAGAGTTTAAGACAATGACAACATCATTCAGATTCAATTACCTTACTTAATATAAATGCACTTAGAGTGTGCACTAGGTACTTTTTCCTTTTATTACATACTCTATCATTCTCTTTTTCAAAAGGACACAGTGAGCTTTAAATAACAGTTAAGTCATGCAACAGCTTAAAATGCAACCATTATTATGAGAAAATCTGACTCGGTGAGAAGTTGTAGTCTAACTTTAGGAAATCATTAAAGAACTCTGCTGGGAATCCCTCATGTGCACAGAAAAATTAAAATCAAGAGTTAACTCGGTGTAACTGCACCCTGCAAGGCAAAAAAAAAAAAAAAAAAAAAAAAAAAA
>VWYP01031782.1:1081719-1113789 GCA_013400435.1 Pycnonotus jocosus
AAGAAAAAAAAAAAAAGAAAAAAAAAAGAGGGCAGGATAAACTGTTTACTGCTTACCTTCTTGGGATCTTGTCACTGGCTATAAGGACTCAAACCCTGAATTTACTGCCACACACAGGATTTTCATTCAGGCTTATGCTGGCTTCCCCAGTGACACAGATCTTTAAATTCTTCCTCTGCTGGATGACCCACCAAGGAATCAACTTAAGTTGTGTCTGTGGACAACAGGATTTTTTGTTTTTCCTTCTCTGGTCTTTATTTCTTGGAAGATCATGTCCCACTCACTGCAGCTCTCAATCCAGTTCAGCATTTCAGGATCATTTAGGATCTTTTTTTTAGGCCCAGATATAGTAATGTCAGGATGATCAGGGTGATTTTCAAGGCAGGCAGTAAGCTAAGATGTAGGTGGGTATTTTCTAGAAAGTTTCTGTCATATTCCAGTTAAATCAGGGGCACAAGTTCTGCTGTAGCCAAAACTGGGTTTACTCTTACAATCAAACCAACCTTATTTCCAAGTATGCATTTTACTGAGATTTATTCTGTCCTTAGGCATGGTTTCCAGGTAGGATCTGTTGTTTATTTGAAGGGAATTTTAAAATAATAAATATAAGCTCATACAAATTCTACTGGCTTTTACACTATATTAAAATAATTTAATTTTATACTATTTTTTTTATTTATTAATTTTGCATTCAAATAGGGGGGGTCTAGATTTATATCCCTCCCAAAGCTTATAATAATGGTTTTTAATAGTTACACAGGAAAAGGGCTGCATTCTGCATTTCTGCAGTGCCAAACATAGCAGTAGCCATTTCCTTTCTGTGATAACAGATAACAAGCCTTTCAAAGCCACAAAGTGACAAGAACCAATAAAGACCAGGCATTACCCACCCTCACGTTTCTATTAAAAGTTCTATAAGCATCACAAAAGCCTCATCGGAGCAGAACACAATAGCACTGCCAACACAAAAGCCAATATACAGTGGCCAAGAAGATGGAAACTTACAAATCTGTATTCCTCTCTGCCTTCAAGGCTATATTCAGATTTTTTTCCATTATGTTCACTGATCTAAGATAGAAAGGTAAATGAATGCTAGTCCAATTTAAACCCTTCTTGCTGCAAGAGTGAATGCACCCAATGAGAAAACTGATGCAGAAGTTAGGTCCTAATTAGCTGAGGCCAAAGCACCCAAGCACTCCCAATATCAGTTCAGCCTGATCTTAGGGTAATGAAATTTCAGAATAGAGTCCTTACTGGCCAAGTGAAATTAAACACTGACTACTCCAGAGAGGCTGATGCAGAAATTAGGGGCATTTCCTTGGAGGATTATGGATTTGAGGGGTGGGAGTGGGATGAGATGGGACACAGGGAGCAGGAAGAGGAATGGGAGAAGGGAAGAGAAAGAGAAATCAATGCCTTAGGCTTGGATACTTCCTGTCCCACTGAGCTGTATTTCTGGAGGAAGAGAATATGTTTTTCTGGTAATTGTAGAAGCACCTTTTCATCGTACTCCTTGAAGAAAAGAGTGATTTAGACATAGTGGTTATTATTTATACATTGCAAAAGATTAAAAGAAAAAAAAAAAAACCACGGACTACTGTCAAATTCAGAAATCTCTCTCCAAAGGGCAAGAAATGCACATGCTACAGAAAGGTAAGTAACTTACACTTTTCTTTCATAGGTCAAGGGAAAAAAAAACATTTTATAAGGGTACATATTGTAGTAAAAAGAAAGATCCCTGAGCTGGATGGAAAAAGCCAGACTTGTAAATTTATGACATTACTTTTTGTCTCTCAGCATCCTGCATGTCCAAAGAGTACCAAATGATAGAGCAATTGAAAGGCAAAACTGAAGAAATACACATCCAGAAAATGTCCAGTGGGATCAATTGGAATGAAACGTCTTCTCAAGGTAGCAGGGCCTGAGGGGAGAGGAGAATTCCAAAGGTATTTCCATTCAAGCAGCATTAATCACACCAGCATCAGCTCCAGTTACCCAAAGAGTGCTGCAGACAGCCTGATTCTTGTGCATCCTTGTGAATATATCCACGTGTGTACTGCCATTTACTAGAACAAACACGTAGCTCCACCAAAAAAAGTCTGCTTAGCCTGCATAAGTCCTCATTTTTAAGACCTTTGAGGTTTTGCCAGGTTTTTAACACTGATTTCAGTCTGACACACTGCAAAAGAAGACCTCATAGTTACCTCAGTAATAAATTCTGCAACAAAAAGCCCAAGTTCATGATCAATACAGACCACTCTAAAGAAGGGAGCATTGTTTATATTCTCCAGTAAAAAGGGCACTAGGGAAGGCAATTCAATATTTAAAGCACAAAGAGCAAAGCCTGGGGCAAGAGGACTGCTGCTGTAGTTCCTTACTGACAGGTCCAGGGAATAGAAAACCTCTATCTGCTGCAAATATAGGGACAGTAAATGATTTTTTTCCTCCTCTCCTACTTTTTAGGAAAACATAAGCCCAAAATGCTCAAAGGAGGAGTATTCTCCCCTTCCTCTAGATCTGCAAACCAGTAGGATTGCAACATTTGCTTCCCTTCTTCTTTTTCCCCTCTCAGTCTCTTTACCATGTCAGAAGCATGTGGTCACCAGAAGAGAAAGAATTAATTACCACTCGGCTTTGTGCAGGATGACTGATGAATATTCATTGGGTAGCTCAAATGGACTTTGCTTCATGATTAAGGAGGACTTCAGTGAACCACATATTTCTATTACCCAATCACATGGTGCTTTATGGTACACTTGCCAAACTAAAGTGTAAAAAACCATCACTGGCAAAAGCAGGGGCAAAGGGAAAGGGCTGCAGTGGTTTTGAAAGGCTTAAATACAGGAACAAATAAAGGATGCTCCCAAATATTTGACAATGAATTTTCATGAACTGCTTTGTTATGAATCCAAGAAAAGGATGGCACTGCAAGGAGTGAAGAGAGTCTGTAGTCAGCAAGTCTACAGTAAGGAATAGGTGAACAAGCACTATTCAGAAATCCTCATTACATCAATTTCTAAGGGATGGACATGCTCCCAGGCAAGAAAGTGAGTCACCATCATAAAGAAGGAATATTTTTACACCGAAATAGCCTCATAAACCTTTTGTCAACAGAACAATCCTGGCAGTGTTACAGATCATTTATTTTCAGAACCAAACATTTGAAGTATATTCATTCCATTTTAGGGCTAGACCCCTTGTAAAATTGTTTTAATAACAAAAGGCACCTTTAAGTCGACTGAACTTTGTAAATTTACACTCGCTTTATAGACACTAAAGATAAACTTTACCTGTGAATTTATTAAAGTCAGAGATCCTAGCAAGTACCAAAGTTGAGAACAAAGGTGCTTACCTCCATTCACTCATCACACTCAGGTAACAATGTGAACACTTATAACTACTAGAAAACACTTATTTCTGACGATTTTTCCTAACATACGTGAGTTTCAAAGAAATTTTTCTAACCAAACATCAGGAAAGCTTTGGCAAAAAGAATTACAGAAAATATTTTGTAAATGTTATCCCATGAGATAATGCCATGGAACTAGAAACAAAGGTTCATGTATTACTAAAACCAGGCTACACTTGGAAAGGGACATAATTTGAAGAAAGCAGACCCCCAAAAGTCTAGACCCTGTGCTGATAGAACCATACCACCTAAGTCACTGCTGCCAACTCCTGCAATATAGGAATATTGTAAATTAAGATTTAGTTTTTTCAGATTTTACCACTTTTCACAGTGTTAAAAAGTAAAATATCTTCTCCTTTTTTTTTTTTTAGTTATGTTCCTCATTTTTGTAGCTGTATGAATATGCTTGAAAACAATCTTACAAAAGGCTCAAGAGCCAGAAAAGGAGGCATTACAGGCTGCCTCTACTCTGATCAATGCTCAAATAATTTTCATTCTACTGGTGGAGGGATAGGAGAATTTCTGAATTTCTGTGCTTCACTAACATTTTACATTCATGTAGCATCTTTTTCTTGGAAAAATCCTGCCAGGACCCAAAATTACCTCACTTGACTATCACAGTGGCACTACAACAAAAAAAAAAAAAATAAAAATAAAAAAAAAATCTTGATTCAGGTGCTGTTTCCTTGTGTGCTGACCTGAGATCCTTGTGGAGTTCCCATTTGTGCTGTGCTGGCTGATGAGGAACTCTGATGTCCTCCATCACCCAGTCTGTCTGATTTTTGTGAAAGGTCACAAGCAGAGGACAGGGCATGTTTGACTTATCTGGTCCTTACAACATCAGGGCTCACTTACTTCACTTTGTCGGTTTGAAGTTGTACCAAAAAGGAGCAACTCCAAGCCACAACATCTTGTAAATCCACTTAGAGTAAGTGGATTACAAGTAAGGCTTTTACAACATCTGTGACTGTCATGTTGCAGCACATTTGGGTTATGATCATTTCTACCACCTTCCCCTTGAATTAAGCAATTGGAGCAGACAGCTGAGGAGAACACAGGTATTACATCTAATAATCCAATTCCACAGCAAGTCAGTGAGAGAAATAAGTGGTTTTAAAGCTTTTTAAAATTGAATGAGATTTTTAAACAAGAAGTTAACAAGAACTTCACACGGTCAGTTTAGTAATTACCTTGGTATTCTGAGATCTCAAATTTAGAGGTTTCCACCTGCATTAGAAACACCATTAGGTCAGCTCATGCCCATAAATATATCCTGCACATGCTCATGGATAAGATATGCCCTTGTGACAGACTGATCCCCACCAACAGCCAAACACCCACCCTGACTCCCTCTCACTCTTTTCCTGCTCGATGGGGACAAAATAAAAGAAAGGCTAGACTTATGCATTGAGATAAGGATAGCTTGATAGGGAAAGGAAAGCAAAGCTGCACATGCAAGTAAAGAAAAATGGGAATTCATTCTCTGGTTCCCATCAGCAGGCGGATGTCTTTGTGGCAAGCTACACCACCTCAACATGCACAACAGCTGCTTGGGAAGACCAAGCACACCATAACCACAAACAACTGCCCTTCCTCCTCCTTTTACCAAGCTTTTAATCCTGAGCTCCACATCAAATGGTGTGGAATATGGAATATCCCTTTGGTCTCTTCAGGTTGGCTGTCACCACTCTGTCCCCTCCCTGTAGTCTGGGAGGAGTGAAGGGGAGAAAAGCCATGAGAGAAAGAAAGCACTCTTCCACAGCAGCCAAAAAAGTGGTGTAACATCAACAGTCTTAGCCACAGATGCAAAGCACAGCACCATGAAGGCTGCCAAGGAGAAAGTTAACTCTATCCCAGCCAGACATAACAAAATCTCAAGCCCTTACTCCACACCATTCACATCATCTGCAATCTGAGATATCAAAGTGTCCTCTGTGCCTCTCATACATTGCTTCATTTCTATACCCTACTCAAATATTTTCATTCCATCTATTTATTTTTCCTGAAATTGCTTCTTACCAACACTCACAACTCATACTACATACCTAAACCACCTTACTTCCAACAGTCAGGTTTATACATCCTCCATAACCACTATACCTTGTCCCTTGACATATATACAGATATTATTCTCCCATTCCATGCAGTCTTTCCTCCCAACTTCCATAAGAACAGTCAATTACTTTGGTTCTACCTGTCAAGGGGAGCATTCAGGACAGCACCACGTTGGATTGTTCAGCAACAAGAACATCTGGTCAGCACTGCACTCACATGATTCCTGGGGAGGGTCACTCTCTATTGGTTCAGATGGTTCCTGCTGTATTCCTTCCTATACCACACAAGTCAAATTCTTTTTGCCAGGGATTCTTTTCTGTCAGGGATAAATCTCCTTGAAGTACACAGCAGATTTCTAACTTCTCCTGCACCCAGTGCCCTTGGGTCCCTGAGCAAAGACAATCCCAAAATGCACTTTCCTTTCCCTCAGGCAGAGCAACCCACATTGCCTTTCCCAGTGCACCTCCAGTGTTGCACTGCATGTTTCACATGTGTTACAGCCTCAACAGTCAGGGCCCACCCCTCAATCACAAACCCATTGTTTTCAATGCATCTCTCTCAGTTATGGTTCTTATCTTGAATTCTTCAAGCTTTTTCATCCTATTTTCTCCCCGTGTCCTGTAGAAGAAGGGGGTGAAGGTGGCTCAGTGGGCATCTGGCTGCTGGTCGAGGTTAACCTGCCACAGCCCATTTTTTTTTTTTAATCCGACAATGGGCATACAGATTTTAACCAGTAATCTCCTAACCTGCAAGCAAATGCTGTTGGCCCAGGCAAACCCAGCATAACCCAAACCTGCTCCCTTTAAGACATTTCACAGAGCAGGAGAAGGCTCTTGCCCAGAGCAAAGGTCAGGCTTGCCTCAGATAACCTCCTTGAGAGAGTTTTTGAGTATAATACCAGTAGGACAAAATGCAAAGCTGATGAGAAATTCATGTGGTTAGCACTTCTGCCCACAAGGACAAGACAGCCTATCAAGGCATCACACATTCAGTAAAACTTGGTTAAATAAATCATCTTTTAAATCAACCTTTGCCCAATCAAAGTCCAGCCTTACTTATACATACAGCCACAGGAGGAACAGCAAAAAAGAACTCCAGTGAAGGTTGCTCTGCATAGATATACAGGTAAGAAATTCCTTTTTTCCTAGTCCCTCTTCCCTTTAAAGAAACTCCTTTTTGCAATACAAATAATTTTGCATGGATCAAAAGGTGTTGTATGTAGTGCATTGTAACCTTCTCTCCACTTGTAAATATGAAGAAATAATTTTTCCCATAGAAGCCTACTGTTACTCCAGCTCTGTGTGGTACTGGTTTTGCATGGTAATTTCTGGAATTATCACAGATTCACAGTGTTTGTCAAGAAAAGCTGCCTTGAATTGTACTCAGAACTGATGTGTTCTAAACCATGTTCAAATAGCAGGGAAGTTCATCTCTTTATTAGTTAATGTCAGTGCAATATAGAGAGACTCAAAAATGCTCAAGGCACCTGACCATGGACTACAAGTGGATCATGATCTGCAGGCTGCACATCCTTGCAAGCTGAAATTTCTGTATTCTCCAGCTCCAGTGACATCTGTGCCAAACTCGCACCACACATCCATGCTGTCCTGTGTGCTGCCCAAGTAACATCAACAATGCAGCTTCAGCTCCCACAGCAAAGAGTCTGCAGCATGGGCAGCCACAGCAGTGGCTCTGCACTGAGTTGCTCTCACAGAAGGATTTGACTGCCAGCAGATCTAAAGAACTGACTTCTGTCAGTAAAGAGACAGGGAAAAAAATTTTGAAAAGAAAAAAAAAAAGTCTTTCCAGTAAAATAATAACCAAGGTTGCTGGATTTTAATTAACAAATTACCTGGATTTTCCAACTGGAGAAATTTCAGTTCATGTTCATGGATCTTTGGCAGGACAGCATCTCAGGAGGTGTTCCCTGGTCCCATCTATTATTTACCTTCCCTATGTGAAATTCCTGCATGACAAGCTTCACCCAAACCAGAGTTTCTTTACACCACTGAGCAGTTCAGCTGGGAAGGAACTTTCAGACGTTGCCTGGTACAATGCCCCACAGAAAACAGGGTCAGCTTAGATCAGGTTGCTCTGGGCCCAATCCAGGTATCTCCAAGCAAAGAGATTTCACAGCCTCTCTGGGCACTTCTAGTTGTATCTGGCTGCCCCCAAGAGGAAAAGTTGTCCTTATGGATGTCTGGTTGGAATTTCCCTTGCTGTGCTGCAGCCTGTGTCTGTTGCTTCTCATCCTCCCACTGTAAATTTCCAAGAAGAGTCTGGCTGTGTTCTCCACACAATCCAGTTAGGCAGTGGGAAGACACCAGCAAGATCTTCCCTTTACTTTCTCTTCCCAAGACTGAACAAATCCAGCTCTGTCAGCCTCCTTAAATATATGCTTCAGAACCAAAATCCCCTCTGTGAACTAGCTCCAATATGTCAATTACTTGGGGAGATGAAAATCGGGGGACAGTACTCTGATGTGGTCTCCCAAATATCAAAGAGAGGGGAACAATCCTTTCAGTTCAGTTACAATCCCTTTTCCCAAATCTTCATTTCCTCTATAAGATTTAATCCTGGTATGACACCCTCTCCTCAATCTTTACTGTGTTTTCACAGGCAGACTTTTACTTCAGTTCTGCATTTTGCTTAACTTCATTTGCAATACAGAGACAAAAAAAAGGCAAAGAGGATCAGGGAAAAGGGTTTAGTTTCTTCACCCTAACCTTGTTAACTCAATTCAGCTTTGCACAGCTGGATTTCCTGAGGCCAAAAAAAAAACTAAAACAAAACACCCCACCCAAACTCCACATAAAAAAAAAAAAACCAACCTACCCCAAGAATTCTGAAGCAAACCCTCTCAACATGTAATTGGAGGGAATATACCCTAGGTAAGCCTACTGTTCTTACTCCCAGGTATTTTTCCCATCCTGTGTGGTAGAGATGACCTCTGCCCTGCAGCCCCGAGAGTGTACAGTGACCAAGAAGCCTGAGAAGAAATACGGCTTCTTCCTGCGCATTGAGGAGGACACCGCGGGGCACATCATCCGCAACGTGGGACACAACAGCCCGGCTGAGAAGGCTGGCCTGAAGGATGGAGACAGGGTCCTCAGGGTTAATGGTGTCTTCGTGGACAAGGAGGAACATGCACAGGTACAAATCTGTTCAAAGACAGTGGGCAGTGCAGCTTGTGCTGGGGAAGCTTTTAGCTCCACCACTCAAGCGCCTGCTTCCATTTCCCCTTGTCCATTACAGGTGGTGGAGATCATCAGAAAGAGCGGGAATTCCGTTGTGCTCCTTGTTCTGGATGATGCATCCTATGAAAAGGCACAAAAGGAGGGGGTGAACCTGGAAGAGCTGGGTCAAAAGGCAGGACAACAGCAGGAGCAGCAGTGCCCAGCACCCACTGCCAACAGTGCAGCTCCACAGCCCCGGCTCTGCTACCTCGTGAAGGAGGAGACAGGCTACGGCTTCTCCCTGAAAAGCACAGAAGGTGAGAGCCTGGAGAGAAGAAACTGGAGATAGATGATATAGATGTAGATATATAAATATATATTTGGTAGCAGGGACAAAGGCAACCACAGTTAACACGTGGAGGTTAATGGAGACACACAAATTGTCCTTGCTAACAGAAAGAAAGTGAGAAGTGGCAGTATGAGTTCAGATCCATCTCCAGGACATTCCTGTACAGCACAGGCAGTGCAAGGTTTCGGAGGACCGTGCTTCTCACGGGGTGGAAAACAGAAAAAAAAAACCAAAAAAAAAACCAACAAAAAACCAAACCAAAACAAACAAACAAACAAAAAAAACACAAAAAAAAAAACAAAAAAAAAAAAAACCACACATACACAAAAAAGAGAGAGAAAAATAATGAGCTATTTTCTGCTTGTTATTTAAGCCCACTTAACAAAACCAAATTTACAGCCCCTGCTCAAACACTAGCTATATACTCAATGTGCTGTTAAGTCCTGTTCCATTCCTCAAAATCACCTCAGGAATCAGCACATGAGGTTCTAGAGAGCTGTAAAAAACACTTTCTCTGATTTGTAAGTTAATTCATTTAGAAAGAAAAGGATTTTGAACCTTTTCCATATATATTCCTTTTTTTCCAAGGTCAGTCAACGGAAGAGGGAGGTCTTCTGGAAAGCACCACCTCTAAAGAGCCCTCTAAAGGGTATTTTGGAATGCAATATAATTGAAGGACCAAACATAGAAGGCTTCCAAACACAGGAAATTATGAAATGTATAAAACAACAGTAAAAGCAGCTTGTCTCTTCAAAATGATGGGGGCAGAGGAGGGTGGGAGGGAGCAGGAATCAAATCCCTTTCAGCTATGTTAATCAGCCCCTTTGCACTCCTGGTAGGGAAATAAACACCAGTTTGAGCTGCAGATAGTGAACAAGTATCTCCCTCCAGCACTGAAGTGATTTTTCCAGGCCAGAGTAGGAGACAGAGGAGTGTCTGTGTGGAAGATCTGTGGTCTTCCTGTAATCTGAATGCAAGCAGAGGCCAAGAGTCTCTGAGGACATCAGTGCTGAGTTTCCTTAACCACTATATTCAGGCCTCTTGCAGTGGCTTACCCTGTGTAATGAGTTTTCATTTATTTTAGGACAGAAGGGGTTGTTCATAGTAGAGCTTTCATCGCAAGGAGCAGCTGCAAAGGCTGGTGTCCAAAATAACGATCGCCTGATTGAAATCAATGGAGAAAATGTGGAAAATGACACACACGAGGAAGTGGTGGAAAAGGTATTGATTTATCTTCTGTTCTGGCCTGCTTTCACAGCAACCTATCAGGGTTACTAAGGAGGCCAGGCTGGCTGATTTAAGCACTTCACAGTAAATCCTGGGAGCTGCTGTTCATGCACCATCAACAGATCAGCGCAGCCCTCTGCGCTGGCTCCGTTATTGAGCAGCCTCCTGAACTGCCTCTCAACAAACACTGCCATCAAGACAGGCCAAAGAATTTTAAATAACACAAGTATACTGCTGCCAGAAGTCCTGTTAAATAAATTCAGTTCCTAGAAGGCCTGGAAATGCTCCTAATGGCAGGAGGGCAAGTCGTCAGATGTGGTTTCCAGGGCAGGAAGAGGGAAGCCTCTGATGATAGAGTCAGCATGGAGAAGGTTTCATGATTTTAGACAGTAGTCCCTTTCTCTTGTGAAGGAGTCCAAAACTCATGAAAATTACTGTGCAAGTAATTTCACTAATTGGCTGCAAAGAACATTGCTAATGAGGCTTCCAGCTTTCCACTGTTGGCACTGCTACAATGCAGCTGGAGCTGAAGAGATTTCACAAGGCCATGAGACTCCAGCATTCCAGCAGCATTCAGTGCACATGGCTAACTATGGAATCATGCAACACCTGTGTTTTGTTGAGCTACTGCAACACCAGCAGTAGTGACACTGGTTAAACTGTGTAAAAAGAGCACTCATTAGAGTAGAAAGGACTAAGGGAAAGACAAACTTGGAGAGGTTGAACTCACAAAAAAGCCCCTCACCTCAGAAACAGTAATACAGGGAGACAGAAGAGGACCAAGAGTGACAGAAACTTGACTCCTGTCACTGTAATCTAAAATAGTGGTATAGATGGCATGATAAATCTATATTGTAGAGTTCCACACTTAGAATAGCCAAATACTATCTACTCAGGCTCCCTGGATTCTAGAGCACTGTATGTCACCCCCATGGCCCTCCACAGGTAATTCCCTACAGGTCAGGAACACAGTACAAAATATGGAAAATTTCCTCATATATTACACGCCCCTGATTCTGTTGTGGTCCAAATTTCTGACTGGAGGGGGGGGAAATTAAAATCAATCTATAATAGCATGGCCTGGACTAACAGCACCCAAACTCCACTATGTATCGGTGCACCAGTTACCAAATATCCACAATTCGCACCTGCTGTTGAAGGGGTGACATCTGAGACTGTACATGTGCTGTCACAGGTAAAGAAGTCTGAAAATCATGTTATGTTTCTACTTTCAAATGAAGAAACAGACCGCTATTTCACAAGCCAGAAGATGGCACTGAGCAAAGAGAGCGCCAGCCTAAGTTTGCTTCCCCTCAAACCACGGCTTATTGAGATCCAGAAAGGAAATAGCGGTTATGGATTTTATCTACGGATGGAACAAAATACTGGTGGTAAGATCCAAGTTAACACACAGACCACAACATTTGCTGTACCATTTCTTCCTCTACGATGCTTGCAGCCCTCATTCTCTTTGGATCCTTACTGGCCATCTAGGAGAAATCCTCAGGGAAAACCGCCTGAACCTGAAGTGCAATTCTCACCATTTACCTTTGCCGTGCTTTTTAATGTCTTTAATACTCACCAAGCTCTGCCTTCACAGCAATCTTTCTCCTGTTCTTATCTTAGATCACATAATCAGAGATGTTAATTCTGGAAGCCCAGCAGCCATGGCAGGTCTAAAGGACAATGACATCGTGGTGGCTGTCAATGGCGAGCGCGTGGATGGGCTGGATCATGAAAGCGTAGTGGGAAAAATTAAGGAGTCTGAGGAAAGAACCTCCCTGTTGGTGGTGGATAAGGAAACTGACAGCATGTACAAACTGGTAAGAAAATGCAAACTACTGCTAGGAATTGATTATTTATGACAATGAAACAGCCAATCTGCTCTGACACTTTCTCAGCTTGCAGGAAATGTCTAAAAGACACTTGTATTCCAGAGACTCCACTTGTACAGGAAGTCACTAAAAACCCAATTCTTTGGCCTCTTCCTGATTTTTACAGACACTATTGGAACAATTCTAAATTCAAACACATCACTAGAAAGGTTAAGGTTTGCTGTTAAGACTCAAGTTCAGAGTTACGTGACTGTGTAACCATTTATGAATAACAAAGTTCCCTTCTCACATAGATCAGCATGGTAGTTTTCCTCTCAGACAGAATAGTGAATTCTTCTTCACTGCAGGTAAAGTCTGAGTCATTAACAAAGTTTTAAACAAAATATATTGAGCATGAGAGCCTGAAATAGATTTCACAATAGAAGTCTTTATTTTAATATAGTTTTGTCATTTTTTTCAGGCTCAAATCTCCCCTTTCTCATACTACTACAAAGCACAGGATTCAACTCCAGCTAAAATGGAGGAAAGAGTAGAGTTGCACACTGAGGAGAAAGTGAACCACAAGCCACGGATCTGCAAGATGGTGAAAGGACCTAATGGATTTGGCTTCAGTTTAAACATGATCAAGAACAAACCTGGATTTTTCATCACTGAGGTACTAATGAAGAATGAGGAGCAAGGAGAAGCTCAAGTAGCCTGTTGGGCAGCTTCCTCCGCTCCATCCTGCAAACAAATGCAAGAAAAGCCACAAAAGTCTCTTTTTCCAATGCTCTCAGATCAGAGCTGGAATTGTTTAAGTCAGACTCATACTGTTGTCCCAAGATTAAAAATGAGCACCAGAAAGCATTCCTTCTTCCGTTAGACATCTAGAGGGAAGGAGAATTCAGCTTTTGTATAATTTTTACTTTTATTAATGAGTCTGGCACACTGAAATTAGTTTTAGACAGAATTGGTTTTTACTGTAAACAGCTTAACAAGAGAGATGCCTTGGCTCTACTTCTACCTACCTTCTCTGAATTCCACAGCTGGTAAAAGCCAAACTCCTTCTGTCCCAAATTACATCTGTAACTTCAGCTTTCTTGAGAGGAGGGGTTCCACCCATTACTAAGGGATCTGTGAATTGTACTAAACTTTGAAGTTATTGGATAGAGATCTCCAATTAGTTAGAAAACTGTTTCATGGTTCTACCATGCCACACTCCTATAATGTGCCTTTCTAAAGATCAAGAAGCATCCTAAAATCTCAAACTGATGGGCTCCATGTTTATTATGTTTGGCCCCATTGCCCATCCCAATTCCTTCCTGCCCCACAAATCTCCCCTTCCCCATGCTTATTTCACCATCCTCTAGGGAAAGCAGTAACACAGCTTACCCTCAGCTGTTAATGCATCTTTCCAAATTTTCTGCCAATATCCTGCTTTGAACTCCCCTCTGCAGGTACAAAGCCAGGGGCCAGCTGGCAGAGCAGGTGTGGAAAACAACGACTTCTTGGTGGAAGTGAACAGAGTGAACGTGACCAACGAGTCCTATGACAAAGTGGTGGCAAGGATCCAAAGCAGTGGGGACACACTGATGCTGCTGGTGTGCAGCAAAGATGCTTACAGGTACTTCCAAGGCCAAAACATTCCCATCACAGCCTCCATGGCAGATTCAGACCCTTCTGAGCCTCCTGCTCACACAGAAAACCATCCGTCAGAGCCAGAGAGGAACTCACCTGAGCCAAGGGAAAGGGTGAGTAATCCTGCACGAGGCAGATGCTGAGGGATCACAGAGGGCATAGGAAAAGAACTTTCTCTTCAGGTAGTAAGGTTTTCAGAGCTATGATTGTTAACTTCAGCAACCTGGATTTTTGCAAGTCATTGAAAGGAAAAAGCTGAATTATCACAACTCTTCCCCACACATAATGGAAGTGAGTATCTTTAATGCAGCATTAAGTCATACAAAGAATGCACATACAAGAGATTTTATGGAACAAGAGAATCCAAATATAGTAATCCCAAGGATGGGAAACAGGCAATACAATTGTCGAAGTGGAGAGTAAAGTGCTTAAGTACACAGAAAACAAACATTTGTGAAAACCACATGAAACATTTCAAAATGGATCATTTTGGAGAAGGAACAGCAATGGATAGCTTTCTAGGCAATGTGCTGATTCGAAATTATTTTGCACTCACTTCATGCCACTAGAAAGAATCTGAAGCATAACTAAAGTCAGAAGAGCAAGAAGGTATTACTTCTTGAAACACTTTTAACCCTTTGAGTGGTCAGCTGTAAATATTAAAATGCTTATTTTCTGATCATGCAAAAGAGACATAAGACCAATAGTGTTTCTCATTTATTTTTCATTAACCTTGTCTGCAAGGTTTTTCAAGAATGTCTTAGTCCCCAGGCTGAATTTTGCAGAAGTTAGCACAACTTTTGTGTTCAAATTGAGCAGACACAAGAATTCAACAATAGAAACCCGCTATTGAACAAATTTCTATCACAATGTATTTAACCAAAAAGACCCTTCAACAACAAAAATAGTATTTGTTGGTTCATTCTGCCACCTAAACAAGTGTGTGATTAGTGCAGATGAAAACTGAAGTCTGCAACAGTGCAGACTATCAAACATGTTTACAAACTGAAAATAATCACATCTTTTTTAATTCTCTGCAGGCAGACTCGTCCTCCTCCTCACAGTCAGCTGCCTCTACAAGAGCTGACGGAGACAACAGTGATGACACAAAGTTATGAGGAGACAAAACTATGCCAACGACAACAAAAAAGAAACCTGCCAAATCTTTTCTTCAGTTCTTCTTTGCTATTCCACCTCTCAGAACTTGGCTGTTCCAAGGAGTGCCAGAGCCATGAAGGACTGCAAACTCTTGCTGCAATAAACACTTCAGTGTAACTTGCATCCATTTAACACTCTGCAGTTGTGCTCCACTGGCACAATTTCTGCCTTGTGAAGTGAGAACTCAGTCACTCACTTCTGAAGGCTTCAAGAACTGCAACTTTATAATTAGGTGTCCTGCAGCAGAAGCTGGAAATGTTTTACAGCTTTGTAAGCATTTTAGCCTCGATAAGCTCTTAATAAAGAGCAATTGATTTCTGCCCATTTCTCAGGAAAGGCAGCTCTCTCCCTAATCCAAGTCTACCACGTCAGTTTCTGTAGCATCTCTTTGCTTACAGCACAGCTGCTCTGAAATGGCATAAGCCCAGGTACTCTGTGCATTATGATCCTTTTTCCTGCTAACTGCAGAAATTTCTTTCGAACATTAAGCTAACTCTGTAATTCACAACTCAAGATGCTTAATCACTATTCTGTCTCCTCTGCACACAGCTGTGGATTAGAACAGTGTATGTAACTCAGTCATGCACGTTTGGCTAACCCCAAGTCACCACCACATTGTCTTGAATGTGACATAAATGGTCCTGTAATATTGCTGCTGTGCACTTTGCCTTTTTGCTGTACACCAAAGACAATACAGAAATAAACTGTTTTGAGTGGTTATTTTCCCCCCTCCAAGTCTTACTCTCAGCATCTACAATTTACATTTCAGAACAATTATAAAACTAAGCCTTAGAGAGTGGCCATGGGAACCTAAAAGTTTAAGTCACAGTAATAAAATTTGTAACACACAATGTAAACAAGGCATGGCAGTGGTCTTTGACTTAACAGTGAACTCTAGCAAAGAGGAACCCAAAACCTCAGTTTCACTTATGCAGAGAGAGAAAAGAAGTTGACACTCAGTAAGAGAAAGCAAATCTCCAGTTCCCAAGGACAGTAGGTACTAGTGATACACACTAGCACACACTGCATACAGAAATGGAGTTCTCTCCACTCCACTTCTGCCAGACAGCAAATCCTAACCACCTTCTGGCTCAAATCCAGCCACATCTTTGGGACTGACAAAAAAAGCAACTGATACTTGCATATTAAAAAAGCTTATTTAATTCCACAGACTCAAACATTCAGTTCCAGAATTGCTGTCCTCCAAATCCCAATTATAAGTTAATTTTCAAAAGAAAAATCACATTTCTTTGTGCCTTCTGTGAACATGTTGTTCCAACAGTAGGAGGTGTTCCCTCAGCCAGCCTACCACACAAGTTCTGATGCCCTTGGATAGTGGTGTATCCAGGATTGCTTTTACTGCTTGGCAGTGAACGGTTTCAAGTTTAAGACACACCCTCGTCCCTTCCAGCTGTGGCACTGAACAAAATGAGCCACAGAGATGACATGTGTGGAGCTTCAAGGAGCCAGAACACACAGAGCAGTCCTGTCTCTCCAAGTTTTGCAGTTACACTGTCAGAACACACAGAGCAGTCCTGTCTCTCCAAGTTCTGCAATCCACAGGAGTTGCAGCAGTGCAGCTGACAGGACAGAGAGCAGTGCATGGCTGCAGTTGTGCCTCAGAGGGCCATGTGCTTTTCTGGGGCTTGTTTGTGTGCTAAATAGAGGAAGAGGATACTGGAGAGGGCACTAACTAGGAATATGACATCAAACCACCGGTGATAGAAGTTGAACTGGAGCTCCCCCAGGACCTCTGTAATAATGGTGCGGTATTCCAGAGGCATGCTCATGCGGATCAGGAGCACTGATGACACAAAGTACATTCCCTGGAAGATAAAACAGGAGCAGCAGTTACTGCTTCACCACAGGCTCTGGGGCTGACAGGGGGCAGCACACAAAGATACAGTTATGTGTTTAAACACACACTATGTGCAGCAGAAATGCACATGGGTGTGCCCACGGTTCTCCATACTCACCATTATTTGTGCTAACAGCAGAACAATAACATTGGAGGACTTGCTGCTGGAAATGGCATAGAAGAACTAGGGAAAAAAAAAACCCCAAACCCATTGGAAATAAGTGGTTAGGTAAGTCTGATGTGCCTTAAGACAGCATGAAAGGTACATACGATTCAATACCTTTTCATCTAAAAATACCCAACCAAAACCATACATTCTAGAGGACTACCTGTAGCCTACTTTCATAAACCTCAAACTTTCATAAACCTTTCATAAACTTTCATAAAGCCTAGCCTGAAACATCAATCTGCCCCAGCCAGTTGCACTTTGTGTTGATAATCACAAAACAATTCAGAGAAGTTTAAGCACAGGTACCAAAGGCCAGGTCAAGTCAATGACTCACATGTCTGTTGAATTCATGCCTTTTGGTCCTACCAGCAGTTTAAATTAAGTAGTCTAAGTGCTTTTAATCAGCATTTCATCAACCTTACCAATAAACCTTGGCTCCAGCATAATTCTGAACCCTTTCTTACATTTAGCATCTTATTTAACCCCTAGATCCCTTTCTGACAGAGACTGGGGAAATATTCTGCAAAAGGTATTCTTCCTACCTTCCTTCTCCTGCAAGAATTTATATTCACATATTTAAACATAAATGCATATTGAAAGTTTATACAGTACTTGTTCCATCAAAAGGTAAGGATCTGATAATTAACTTCTCTGTGTAAAACCACTTAAGAATCTTGGTTCTTACCTTTGTAAGTGTGATTAACAACCCTCTAATAGAGGTAACAATGATTATTCCAACAAGAATAAAGGAAATGTGCTGAGACCAGAATTTGACCTGTGTCAACAAGAAGAACACAGTTAAAACTTTAACCTCATTTACACCACATTGTATAGCTGCCAACTCTTCATGGGTTTTGTCTCTCCTAATTGTACAGATGTCCATTGTAGACAGGTTTATATAACAGACATTTTCACAAATGTATTGGTAACTGTTTACTCCAAACACAAGAGAAGGAGAGTCAGTTTATACCAATCACAAAGAACCCCATTTTCACAGGGATATGTTTTAAAAGTGTAAATGACAGAACAACTGTTTGCATAAACAATCAAAATTACTCTGTAGCTGAATGTATCAATCTAAGCATATTATCTAATGTGCTTCTATTTCTCCAAAACAAAACAACAACAACAAAAAAATCACTGCCTCTCTGGCAAGACCACATCTCCATCTCAGCATAAAATCAGTGTGAAAACAACGTTCATGGTGCATTTTCCTTTCCACCTCAATAAGTCAAAAGCCAAAGCCACATTCTCAGGGTCTATCACTTTCTCCCTAGCAGCAGGATGATTTTATTTAGATAAGATATTAATTGCTGAAAAGGCTGTAAAATTAATAAAGGCTCACATCAAACTGGATTCCCAGGTAATTTACAGTGATCTCAATTCCTCTTGTGACTGGATCAGTCTTCCCCACACGGTCAAATACAATATTGATGGTTGCCTGCAAGAGACATGTATTTACATTCAAGCAAAAAGGCAAAAGCATTTTTCACTCTCACAGGTGAGGCTCATGCATGACCCTTCTATTGCACCACCAATGAAAGGGCAGGGGGTGATCTTTGTGCCAAGAAGGCACAAAATACACCCATGGAAGAATTACTGGTCTAATGCTCTACAGAAAAAGCCAGATCTAGAGCTTTATTTCAACCAAGGACCAGTTTCTTTCAGAATTTCTGCATTTTAAAGAATGTGCAGGGCGTATTTGCACACATCCACAGAAAATGCAACAAAACATTTACATACCATGAAGATTTTCCAGACACAATAGATGGAGAAAAAATAACCCAAAAAGTTAAAGTATTTTCCCTGAAAAGTTTTGGAATACTCGATTCTCTCCTGGAAATACAAAAAGAGGGAGAGGGAGTAGAACATTAAAAAATACATCATTTTCACAATCACCCACAACATAAAATTGTAATGAAGCACCACCAGTAGCAAACACAGCCCTATCTTTCTACATCTTTTAATTCAAATGTTTCTGAACTCCTAAGTGTGAATTCATAAGCTTGTGAATGGTTATAGGGCCATGGGGCAGACTCAGGGATGGATCTGAATGGGAAGGGAACTGACATCTAGCCCCAAAGTTAAATAAACAGATCCTCACTCCACTGCATTTCAACATTTCACCATTTATCTATTGAACAGGTTTCAATTTCTCATAACACATGTACTCTTTCAAACTACTCTGACCTCCCAGCACCCATCTGGACAATTATTTGCTGTGTACCTTTGTTGCATGCAAGTCAGCAGTTTCCAGGAAAAGCTGCCGACTCAATTCTTCCAGGGCATCCACTTCTTGCTGGATAAGGGACAGATCTGGCAAACCAACATAGTCAAGGCTAGAACACATCATGAATTCTTAATTAAGAACAAAACATTCCCCACCTTCAGCCAAAGGGCTACATCTAATGGTTTGGTCTCTTCTTAGATCCAGATCAGTCTTCATGCTCCTCATTAATACAGCACCAAAGAAATCTCAAGTGTGTACCTGATGCACACTGCTCCAGTTTAAGGAGATAGGCAGGACACAGTATCTAGGCAGTCGTGCAACAAACTCTTTATTTCTTTGCCTGGGAAGCACATCACAGAATACAACCAGAGCTCTCAAAAGCTGCTGCTCCACTTTGATCAGTGTCCCTTGCCACTGAAGTGCATCCCACAAGATGTCATCTCAAATCATCTTCATAAACAAAACTGCTGAGTAACTGCTCAGAAAGATTAGTGATTACTACGAAGAATCTGTCAAATGGCCAAATTCTGATTTTAGCAGCTAGTGTGAGAGGAAGAAGAGTCCTCAGCCTCAAACATGCAAAACGCACACTTCAACTGATCTGACAGAAATCACTGGTAAGCAACTCTGTTAGAGAAGTACAGACCCTTGTCATTCCCAGCATATTCCTTCTACAAGGAAGGCTGAAACTGGATGACCTTTAAGGTCCCTTCTAATCCAAACCATTCTATCATTCTGTGGTATGCGTGCACATCAAGTGTCCCATGGTCCACTGTACACCTCACCCATGGTGATGCAACAGAACATTTATAGAGCAGGGCAGAAGCATAAAACTTCTGCCTGTGTCACAGTAAAACTGTGCCCAAGGCCCAGGCAAAAGATCAGAGAGTGCTGGAGAACAAATGTAGTAGACATTAGGCTTGAAATGTATCAAAACACAAATGCTTTGTGACTGTCCCAACTAACACTCTGCCTCTCAAAACAAAGCAAGCTGGATCCACCTCCCAAGGCAGGTGCCAGCATGCAGATGAAGGATACTTTCACCGCCAGGAACAGATGTTGTAACACTTTTTATCATTCCCCAAAAGCCAGTGGGTCTGTTATGCACTTCTCCTCTCTGGAACATTGTCCTGTGAGCCACAGCTATCCTGAAAGAACAGAAAACACAAGTTCTTAGGAATTTAATATTTTTCTGAAAAATCAAACCAGGAAAAAATATCTACCAGTTTCTTAGAAGATGCTGTTAAACTAAATTCACTGAAAAGAGATGACCCTTTTTTCTTCCCCTAAACACCAATCCCACCACATAAAATTATCCTGATTAGCTCTGGAGTAGAGCCCAGATCTAATCAAGTGAGATTCAATGAGACACTTCCATTCAGGATCCTGTTTCAATCCTAAAGGGATTTAAATCCAGTTAAAATTTCAGAATTCAAATGGATTTCTCAGTCATATGATTAGTTGCTTTCCTTCCCTCAAACACATGACTGTGTTATCTCAAGCTCAGGAATTAGAAGACTTCTCAGGCTCCTCCCTCCCCTTGGACACCTCTTCTTTATCACTGCACATCTGCCTTTTCCACGGAGCTATGAGCTCTGGATGGTGTGCAAAGCACTCTCTGATATGCAGTCATTCACTGCTGGGCTGCATGACAAGCTGTTATGAAGCAGAAACACACAAATCCATTCTTGGACTGAACCACTGGATGCTTCAGGCGATGTGAATGTGACTCCTGAAGTTAATTCCAACACTCCAGCAGCAGCTGTGTATCATCCCTCACACTTCCATGTGCACCACAGCATAATCCCCATGAGCAGTGCTGGCTTCTGGTCTTGTTCCCTCACATTTCTCCCCACTGAAATTTGTGAGCAAGTTATCCATTCCTAAGCTGAAAACTAGCCACAGGATTCTCAGGATGATCCATGATTCTGTGGTGTTTAGTCCCTTTTTTGTAGCTGCAGCCAGCATTGCTACATTTGGCACTGAGCCCTCTTCAAGGCTGTTGATAAGCAGTGTAATAAAAAAACAATTTATGAGTCATTCCATCATACCTTTCACATCAGCAAAAGAAACACCCTTGGGGCACCCTACATACACCTAAAAGCACATATGGCCACAGACTACAAATAAGAGAGAGCTTGGAATCCTGACCGCTGCCAAATGTAAGAAATGCATTTTTAATCCTTGCTTTCTTCACAATACACAGATTCACATGGTCCATCCAAAATGATCCACAGCACAGCAGCAAAAACGCAGCAATGTCCAGGTGAAGCACAAGGCTATACAGACATGAAGGGAAATCTTTTTTGACAGGTGGCAGAGATCTCTGTATCCACACAGTGGCCAGGAGTTCTGGACACCTCACAGAAAGGATCCACAGGCAAACCCCACACACTCTGTGCATGTAGATTGGTAATGATGTTAAGTGATATTTGTGTGTCACATCAGCTGATCTGACTCCTACATGATTCAAATGAAGCAATGCCATCAGAATGTTGGCATTTCAAACCTGAGGATTAGCTAAGTCACACCTTCAAGATTTGAGTATGAAGACCCTGACAGCCTTAGAGATGAGTTTCCATAAGGCTTTACTTGCCTGTGCTCAGGAAGGAGAGAAAAGTGATTCCTGTACAAAAACCATCAGGGCAAACAACTTTCACCAACTATCTCCTACTGACTAGAAAGCCAGCATGAATAAAGGTTGGCATGAGAAGAAATGTCAGGATCAGCAAAGAAAACAAAAAGCTTTATATTCTATTGCCTTACAACTCCTGTGCTCACTGGTAAGTTCTGAACTCTCAGTAGTACTGAGAAGGTGGTCAGCACATCACTGACAATTTATGGAACTGTGGCATTTACCCTGGGCTGGAATATACTGCTATTCCCACTTGTTCTGCCAATTACTTGGTTGCATTTGGACTGATACATATCTAACCTTTTAAATTTGGCTTTATATGAGCAACTAGTCCAATCATGCAAGCCATTGCTCCCTGTCAAAGTAAAAAAGAGAACAAAATCTACAGAATTCAAGCTTCTGATATTTCTTGCACAGTTCTGAGACTACTTAGTTTTGCAGTTTGTTTTGGGGTTTTTGTTGTTTTGTTGTTTTTTAACACATATACCCAAGCTTCATTATAATTCCCAAATGATTAATACATAGCTCTTCACAATGGTTAGGAAGTTGCCATATTCATAAGATTTCCTGGCCATAGGAAGGCAAGAAAGTATTAGTTAGTTACAAGCCACTTGCATCCTGACTTTTAACCCAACATCACTCTCCTTGGACCAAAAGTCCAAAGACACTGTACAAAACAAAAGAGCAGAGTCAGAAACAGCACTTTTTAACTCCAAAGGCAGTCTTTTAGTGTGCTTCCAGTCAATTAAATCAATTAAACCTGAGTAATTAAATTCTCTCACTACTTACTATCTTACACATGACCACAAATACAGAGTTAACAGTTGTTCACCACTTAACCTTTTCAAAGAGGAAGGAGGTTATGCTTTAACCACACTTCCATCAGCTAATACTCATCAGCAGATACATACATGGTGATTAATTTGGCAAGGTTAGGCTACCTAAAAGCTCTCCTGCACACGTTAAAAGGTTCCATTGAAACATTAAGGCACCAAAAGTAAAGTCTGAGAGACAGTTGTGTCAGACAGTCAAACCTTTGAAGTGACTCCAGAAACTGGATTTATTCTGCACTACTAGCAAGACATGAAATATGTTATATTGATACAAAATATGCAGATGAAAATCTTTTCAGTGAAATTACATTGTTTCTGAAAGTAGATTTTTTTAGCTTGGGGAACACGGAATAAGCTGAGCCAATGCCAGCAGAGTTGTGATGGCACACTTGTGTACTACAGTATATCCACGTTAGCAATGTCTTGCAATTCTGCAAGACTTAACCAACACAAACCTTGCTGTTTGCAAGAATATAGCTGTGTCCACACCAGCTCCCTACCCTGCTTCAGCATTGACCAGGATCCACCACATATACAAACCATTTCTGTCCTGAAACCACCACCTGCAGTGGCCTAAGGGTCTCTGACTCAGCAGGACAGAAAGGTGCCCATCCTACAGATCAGTTATGCTGCCAGCAGTTTCAAATGGTCTTGGAAGCCCCATCTGTGCCACTGTGGCCACAAAGGGCACTACTTAGTGTTAAAAACAGTCATGTATCAAGCCAGAACAAAACACCACTCAGCTCAACCCAATTCAGATTTCAAAATCCATCTCACACCACTTCAAGGACCATCTTATACCCTACTGACTGCAAATCCTTGAGATAAGTGTTTTCATGCTACTGTTGTCCTCTCACCTTTTTTTCTTGCTAACAATCATGTCCATAGTCTGAAGGAGTCGTCGCTCCAGAGCCAGAATATCTGCATCTGTCACATTCCTGCAAAATGAAGACCCCCAATTAGGCCTGCTACCCCATTTCAGAGATGTGCACATGTCCATGAGACAAAGAAAAGCCTGTATAAGGGGAATATGCAGTGGCAGTGGAAACGGTTCTAGCATGCAGACATGACAACAGCTAGATTCAGAAAAAAAGTAACAAAAAAACTTGAAACAATGCCACAGGAAAAGCAAAAAATAATCTCAAAAAGCTGGACAAGTATTTCACAAGGCTGCAGTTACCTGAGAAAGTAGGACATGTAGGTGTATGGACAGTTGACAGCCCCAAATCCTGACAGCAAAGCCATGAGTGTCACCCCAATCACACCAACACGGCTGATGAGCTGTTCTATAGACAGGATTCCTGAGGGAGGGAAAAACATGGCATCAGCAACCTTGCTCTCTTCACTCTGCTCCACACTTGGTGCCTTCCTAACACAACACAGTTGCTTAATTAATCTGACTGCCTTCCCACTGCAATGACCCCAGGTAACAGGAAGGACAGACAGGGACTGGGAGAAGAAAGGGGTAGGAAGTCTCCCTCAGAAATCACATTACCATGCTTAGAAACAGAGAGGGGGAATATATGGACGTGTGGAGAGGACTAAATATCAATATTTTGGTTCCAAACTCATAAAATATGTTTGCCATTTGCTGAGGTGAGAACACAGATCATCCTACAGGTATTTATAAATGAGTGTCTTTCATAAAGACATTTCTGCAATTTTCAGCAATTATTACCAAACCAGTTGGTCCTGACCCAAAAATGCCTGAACCCCCAACCCATCAGAAGCGAGTCCTCCAGGTCAGATACAAGCTGTGCTTGTAGGACAGTGGAGTTGGGAAGCTCAAGCTGCTCCTGGCTGTTCAGTGTTCATCTGATTGACATAAACACGTTGAGGTGACCACCAACAAGGTCTTCTACCTGAGCACCAAGTGGACTCCAAAACATGTGATTCAACATGAACATCAAGCCTGTGCTCTAACCATCACCAAGCACTGAAGCTGCATTTATCCTTTAACACAGACCTCAACCTGCCTTCCCAGGACACGGTGCCATGTGTAGTAAACACCACTCACTTTTTAGGGAGCTGCTTATAGAGCAGCTGCCACACACAGCACATTTAGAGCTTACACGATTGCAAAGCTGAGATGGCCGAGCGCCAAGCCGCATTTCATGCTTCAGAGAAGTGGAATGAATGATGAAAACAAGGCAAAAAGACTTCACAAAGGGAAACCGAGACACCCAGTCATGTGCAGCTGCACAGAGATTTACAGGAGCTACAGAATGTGCTACAATACACTGGCCTTTTGCCCCACACACTGTCAGACTGCAGCACTTAAAACAGAGGTGCCTTCAAAATGATGTGACATTCCACTGGTTGGAGCAAAGCTTCCCCATGAAACTCACACATAAGTGAATGAATGTTCCACCAACTCAGAAAGAAAGAAGCTCAAGAGCTTCATTAGAATACTGGTGGGTCATTAAGCATAACCTTCCTTCCACTACGAGCTCCCAAACTCAGGTTTGTTAACTAAGCTGCAGTCCAAGGCAGCCCTTGCTCAATGGTGCACTTCTCAGCTGCAGGACACTGCTATCCCCACTCCACCTCCCTGAATGGGGTCACCACTCCCTGATGAAACCCACAGGAGCTTTGTCTGTACATGCAGGACAGCAGCACCCCAACAACACAGCAGGGAATAAGCATGCATAATCCTTTGTTATAACCTCATGTCTACATCTGGTAGATAAGGCACTGTAAAACTCTTAAGTGGAGGTATCACACCCTGTAAAGTACAATTAAAAACAGAAAACACCCTACTACCCATTCTGGAAATCTGCAGGTGTTACACAGCCTCCCAGAACCTTTTGCTCACCTAAAGAGGATTACCCAAACCCCATGGCTGAGTTTCCACTGGATTATTACATTCTGCCAACTCAAGCACCTTCTGCAGCTCACAATGGATACAAGTTTTTCTTGGCAGTGGAACACTGGGCAGAGGGATCTGAGCTATACATCAGCTTCTGGATTTTGGAGGCAAATGAAACAATTACAGAACAGACACACATTTTTTCTTAGGAAACTTTTAGGATCACAGATGAAAGGGTGAGCAGACCCTACAGCAGTTGGTGTCCTTCAACTTCTCATATGAGTGCAGAGTCAAGCAGCTTCCCACAGAACAAAAGGACTAAGATGAGCATTTTGTATGCAGACAGACATATTCACCAATTTCTGTGAAATGGACTGAATTTCACCTGTTGGGAGCAATATCCAAACAACATTCCAGTGCAGGGGAAACTGAAGGGCAACATAAGTTACACATGTAACACAGGTGACAAATAGTCTGGTTCTAGCAGCGTTACAATCCTTCAGCAGAGCCAGGCACATGCAAACTGTGCTGGACCCAAACTAGCCCAAGAGCACACAGTATCTTCACACTATAAATATGTGACCAGAGAGAGACAACCAAGCTGATTCTGCACACAAACAGCTCTGGCATCCAGCAGACACACTCCAGTCCCATGCAACTGCACACCCTCTGGGCTCAGGCACAGCAGGAATCTGTACCAAAGCCAGCACAACTGCCAGGCCCACTGCTGGCTGCAGGCTGTGCAGCTCTGGTGTTTAGGCACACTGCTGTGTTTTGGACACAACTGGACAGTCACTCATGCTAAACTCATTTGATTTCAGTCACAAGAAAGAAAAACCTGACTAAAAAAAAGTCAGGTGAAGGACTGGTTGTTGATCTGCTTCTTAAACAAACTAGATTTAGTCTCCACAATAGAAAGAAGTGAATGAAACTTGTGATCAGCTTTGTGTGGAGATGAAGTTTCTGTGTCCTCCGAAGTACACCATGTCCTTACATAGTCTAGGTCCAGTTAGGACTTACTTCCTTCAAGTTTTCCTGTGGTACTGAAAGACAACTAATGAAAATAATCCAGATGTATCCACCCATTTCTGTCAGTCTGACAACCTTCACACTGCAGATTTCAAAGCAGAGCAGACCCTCAGTTGCAGGAACTACTTTATTTCTACAGTCCCAGCTGCAGAGCTGAGATAATAAAAGCTCCAAAATAAAAGTGAAATAACAAAGCCTATTTTAGGCTTAACAAAGCAGGAGGGAAGAAATCATCATGAAAATGAAACTCACCATGTTTTGGGCTGAGGATAGGAAACGGATCCCCCAACTTCCAGAAGAAATACATGAATGTCAACCACACAACACATGCAAAAAGTAGTTTCTGTCTGTGCACTGATGGAGAGAATAAAGGGAATGTTTAAAATGGGTCCTTCCTTTAGGGCTTTGTATAGCTTGCAACATTTCTACATTGATCTAAATGCTCCTTTGAGAGCAGGTGGCCAAAGCAGGTGTCACCTGACAGAGCTACAGCTTGCAGAGTGCACCCCTTCACCTCCCACAAGGCTCCACTGTCCACATGGCATCACTTCATTGCTCTTTCTTGTGTGATCTTGAACATGAACCTTAAATATTTCATCTTCATGGCAAAACTACACATTTAGTATTCCCAACCTAGGTGCCTAAGTTTCACACAAAAGAGCAATGAGTATCAACAGCTCAAGGGCTAAGTGTCCATTAGCCCACGGAAGAAGCCTCATCCAGACAGCAGAAACAAAAAAAAAAAAAAAAAAAAAAAAAAAAAAAAAAAAAAAAAGGCAGAAGTAATTTACTGAGCTTTTCTGCTTCAGAAGTGATTTATTGAGCTTCTCTGCCTCATTTCTTTTGCCCCCTAGCAGAACAACACAGCCTTGCCGAGGGCTGCAGAGTCTGGCTGCAAGCTTAAAATTGCCAAGGAACAAATCCCAGTAATATTACTCTGAAATGCTCAACTTTGTTGAAACCCATGAAGAAAAGCAGCATTTGCTGGGACCATGTCAAGCATTTCCTGACTGTTCAATGAATGGTTCATGATAAAGCATAAAGTTCCAAAGAGAAGGTATTTAGCCAGAACAACACCAGGGCAAGGAGAGAGGGGTACAACAACAGTGACCAAAACTATTTCTTATTTGTACTCCAAATTAGCAGCCACAAACTAAGTACTCACATAATCTGATATTGCTCACTACAAAGTAGCCAATGTAGAAGGGCACCATGAAGACCAGGATGAGTAAAATGACACACAGGTTCAGCTTCCAATGAAAATATCGAGAGCTGAAATAAAGCCAAAACACTGCTTAGCACGATATCATAACACAACAAATTTCTCAAAGAAAATTGCATGTCAGTGAAATCTTTTCAACTACATCAAGCAATGAATAATATTGGCTTAGCATACAGAATATTCTGGATTTTTTTTTTTTTTAAATTAGGATAGAGTTGTTTGGTTTGGTGTTTTGTATGGTTTTATTTTTAAATACAGAGGTCAAGAATGTGTATTTAAAACTAAACAACTATTCAGAAAACTAGGCTGGGTATTTTATCAAATACTGTATTTTCTATGGTGACTAATGCCAGTTGCAGCATGATTCATGTTACTGACTGCTCATCTAGTTGAACAGTAAATCAAAATGAAGCAGCAATTAATTTTCTAATGAACAGCTGAGTCAAAAAAGAGCTAATTCATATTGAAAAGACTAAAAATATTTAACATTGATAATTCAGCATGTTTCACTTCAGAGTGAATTGTCTCATCTGCAAGACTTTGCAAAGCAAGGTTTTATAAATACATACATAGATCAACATGATCAATACTCCTCTGACCAAATTAGAGTAGATAAATGCAGGTGAGATTCATCTTGGCTGAACTGAACCTTTCACTTTACTTGAACAGAAAAATACATGTCTGCATTCCCAACATTAACTCATATCCTCTTTATCCTCAGGGAAGAAGAAATTATGAGGATCATTGTCACTTTTTCCTAACTAATTCAGAGGCAAACATTTTCATCTACAATGAAGTCTAGCCCTTTATTGAATCTTATAAAAGCATTCTCCTCAAGGACCTCCCTGCTACCAGCCCCACATATTAATAACATCCAGAACTAACATTACCTTTCATCAGTTCTGTACTTCTTGCCTTTCAACCCCTTTGTCTGCTCTTTCACACTTGTATGATGAGATAGAATAAGAAGAAACCCAACTTAGGCTCTACATGTTATTGTTCTATCTTCTCTCTCCTAGTGACTTCCAAAGAAGACAGCTTTTAACATCCTCCTTATGTAGAAGTCCTCACCCTATTGTCAAGGGGGGACTCACCTTTGATTCACAAATCCTGTATTGTTACAGACACAGCTTTCATTCCACAATTAGCTTCACATCTTATTCATTCCTCTGACCACCAAAGAAAAACCAGTGCTTAAAGTTTCTGCAGTCCCTAGCACCTGAAAAGTGCTCTTAGCATGATCTGAAGAGTTACAATACTTCCATAAAAGAAACCATTTCTTTTAACTTCAGAAATGGAGCAAATCAAAGGCTAAAGCCTTGCCCTAAGAACCTAGACCAGTTGTTAATAGCAATTGCATGGAAAATTTGAAGCTTATGGCTACTAGTCACATGTTCTGTCAAATAAACAAATGTTGCTGTCCAAACACCTTCATTGAGTTGTTGACAGTGTTCTCCCATGATTTCCCCAATCCAAGACCAATCCATGAATTTAGAAGTTAAGACTGAAGATGCTGCAGAGCACAAGGCAGGCCAGTCCCCAGTGGGTTCCCAGACTCACCTGCTGTTCAGCACTCCCAAAATCTCAAAGATGATGAGTTCAAACATGGTGCAAGAGAAGGCAAAAGTCACAGAGAAGATCACCTGGACCACATACTGTCGCACCTGCAGTGCAGAGAACAATCCAGAGACAGTGGGCATTGTGCTTAAAGTAAACCGCTGGATTTGATTCTGTCTCAAAAATTTCACTTTATATAAGGTGGGCTTACAAGTGCAAAAGGCAAAACAGTTCCCTCAGTTTACTGTTACCCCTGCATGTCCTCCATATTTCTTTTTATTTAACAGCAGCCAGCATGGAAAATTTCAGTGGCCACAGAAGAACCCCTTTCCTCAGATATCTAGGAGCCTTTCAAAGACCCCTAGACAAGAGGGAATTAAAAAGAAAGTAACTGAAGATAAAAAAAATTAAAAAGAGGAATAAAGCTAAATGCAGTTTTAAAAATATTTCTGTAATTGGGAGTAATTTTTTAAGATAGAGACTTATAATGAAAGGTTCCTTCTCACCTCATAATCCTTGAAGAGCTTTCGCATGAAGAAGAGCCACCCAAATCCAAAGAACAGCACCTACGGAAGAGATGAAGTAACTCAACATTTGCATCCTGCAACTTGTCAAACACAAACCCACTGTGCTGCTGACTGCAAGTTAAACAAATGGAAGGAAAAGAGCTAACCCGAAGTGCCCCAGATCCACAAAAGATTAAAATTTGCCACAGTACCATGGAAAAAATGGTATATTAAATATCCAAGTGTAGGAGACGCAAAAGGCTATGGCCTTAAGGAAGATCTAGTCAAGGCAAGAGTTTGGTTTCCTAAATTCTCAGAATTCCTCAGCTCCTGGTCTGCCAGAATCCTTTGCACTGATGATTCTTGGTTCACTTTTGTAATCTACAGATTAAAGCCTATGGGTTTCCTTACAGGAAATACAGAAACAGAGGCAAAGCCAACACCTGAATGTCCACCACATGCACATCTTCTAGGGATGAGTAAATTTTATAGAAACATCTGCTCTTTCTTGTAGACTAGAAATGCATGTGAATTTTTTGTACAACTGCTTAGACACTGACACATTGTGGGTGAAAGGTGCTACAAGCATCTCTGAGGTGGGGAAAAGGCAGTGCTGAATGCCTCAAACCACAATCTGGAGCTGCAGAGAGCCACATGGACAAGGCAGGTGAAGCAGAAAAAGCCAGTAACACTTTGCATTCCAGTGGTTGTGAAAGCACATTACATTTAAGTTTTTCACACTCCTGAAGGGATCAACTTCGTACCACAGCTGTTTTGCAAAAGACTTAAATGAAGTAAATACAAACTGAAGAAGGTGGCCAAAATGGCAATTACCTGTCTTCAGAGAGTACAAGGGGACTGTGCTGTCAGGCCTCCTGTGGGTAGTCCCATCTATTCCTCATAATACTGAAAGGGAGCGTAATGATTTAAAAGAACCCGAGCAAAAAGAGAATTCAGGAAATACTCAGTATTTTTTACAGAAGTAGCTCTGACCAAGGCAAAGCCAAAATTCAGAATATGTCAGACATCAAGGAATAAAGTCAGCATATCTCCTCAGAGCACACTGTAGTGGCCAGAGCTTTCTGCCCACCCCGCCGTGGAGATAGGAAACATCCAAAGACAAAAACAAAGGAATTATTGTGGTTTACTTCCCTGCACATCGAGAGTAACCACAGTGGCAAAGGCAACACACTAACATCATTTACAGACAAGGAATACCTGGAATGCTGGGCAAGAAGATCAAACACAGCTGCCTTGAAAGAGCAACTGAAATAGGAATGAGGCCGAATGAGTGATTGATAACAGCTGGCAAAACTTGTTTGAGGAGGACTTCAGACTCTAAAGTAGCTGCTAGCAAAAAGGAAAGATATTCCATAAGCCTCCTATCTACAGGTCATAAGGTAAAGAAGTATGGTAAGCAAATGAGATCTACATAAAGCAATTCCACATTTAAAAGTGGGAGGGAGAAAAAAGGTAGAGACAAAACTTTCCAAAAAGAAGTAGGTAAGAGAAAAAGATGAAGAGGTAAGTAAGTACAGTAATATTAGAAAACTGAACATGAAAATTAGGCTCCTTTTGTGTTAGGGACTGTACAAAAGCAAAGAAAGAAATTTTGGTAAAAGTTCATGTTCCAAGATACTGCAGGTGAATGTGACATGTAAACTCAGCAAAATCTTGAGCATTTGACAATTACATGCAGCAACTTGAACATCTAACTTGGTACTGTTGAAGATGATGAGAGGATTCAAAGCTGCCATCAGAAATGAAAGAAATGCTATTAGGTAAGTTAGAGCTCAGAATTCAAAGCAAAAAAGTGGGAGTTTTTGTTTTGGGTGAATTGTTAACAGTACTAAAGCTATGCTCAAGCCACCAAAAATGAAAATGCAAGTTGTAAGCAAAACTCAAAGCATTATCAAATGGGAGGGCATTGTTCTTCTAAGAAATGGCCAAAAGCCGTCCTGAAAATTGTCAGGAATTAGGGTTGTGCACTGAAGTCAAAGACAACCACCTGCTGCTGGGACGGGAATGGTTCCTTCTCTTCAGCTCATCCCTCATCACTACAGAACAAAACCTTCCCACCAGCTCAGAAGATTAAATCAGATCCCTCTGCGATGCACTTAAACGCATTTTCATCTGGTCCAACTGCCTGAGATCATCAGCCTTTCGGAGAAACACCAGAAATGAACCAAGCACTCAGTAGAGATCAGCAAGATGATCTTCCCTGTCTGTCCCAACAGGAGAAACTTAAATTTAAAGCTAAAGCGAATTCTGCTCGCCTTGGCCGGGCCCGCTTCGGTCCGGACCCCGCCAGGGTCCGCGCGCCCCTCGCGCGCACAGCTGCGCACGCGCGCCCCCAGGCGCCGCCCCCGCGCTTCTCCAGCACGGACACGGCGCAG
>VWYP01031784.1:5682-29618 GCA_013400435.1 Pycnonotus jocosus
AAAACGCATAAAAGACTGTTACAAAAAGAAGTTTTTCTGAAACTGAAAATTCTATATAAGAAGGATGATCTGGAACAAAATTCAGTGTAATCCTCCTATAAGAAAGCATTCTCAAAAAACATGGTGGTCTTTAACACAGCTGTTTGGTAAAATTCTCTAGTGTAGATGACAGTTAACATACAGTTAATAACAATGGGAAATAATTCTGATAATTTTACTAACTTTGATGATGACTTTAAATGAAATCTTTCAGAATGTAAAGTGTCTTTTGCTCAGTAAAATTTTTGTACTACCAAGAATGTAGGATTCCTAACTAAATACATAGCTTATTGGGAAGAAACAGGCTAAATGGTAAGAAAATGCATTATTCTTTTATGTAGTTCAAGATTTCCAAGTTTCTCAATGGGTTTTTTTTGGACTTTGAGGATTGAGTTTTTGAAATGGTAAATAATATCACCAATAACGGATCTGCAGAGGTCTTTATTGTAAATATTTTTATTCTTTCATTTGCTCTATTTCCAGTGCATGCTGGGATGCCCAATTGTGTGAAACCAAGTCATAAATCATCTGCTTACTGCCACATTTTCCCAGAAGAAATTAACCTGGAAGCAAAAATTCTTGGCTCTCCCAAAAATTTCTGAGCAAAATGTATTTTCTTGTAAACCAAGAAATGACAACACTTTTAGATCTGAAAACTTTCTACCAAAAAGTGTAGTTTCCCTTTCCCTTGTGAAGACCTAACTTAAAAAAGATAGCATGAAAACCAAACCAAACCAAAACAAACCCCAGAACAAAACCCTAACCTGCTTAATAACAAGATGAAAATAAGTGACTGCTTTTTGGTGATATCTTTGAATCTCATGCTACTTTTCATACTTCTTTTTGTCAGGAGCCATTTTATTCTTCATTTATTAAGGTAAGAACTTCACTGACCTCAAGAAAGCTTTTTCAAAGGAGGAGCACACGATTTAAACTCAAGTGTTTGAACTCATATTTTAAAATATACCCATGATCTGCTTTTTTAACCAGCCACAAATAAGGTGTACACACACTGACTCAGAAAAGGATATTGAATTTGTTTAACCTTCAAACATACTGACTTGTCAGTGATTAGCCAGTCTATTGCACACTATCTGAATCTTTCCATACCTTTATTGATAATAAGTTGGAAAAGGCATGACCATTAGTTTAAATCTTCACTCTCTTATCATTTACTGATAAATTTAGGGGTTTAAGGTAAAAATGTGTCCTTCCATTGTGTTCTTATGGACAGGGAGTACCAGAGACAGTAAATATGTAGATGCCCTATCTAAACATATGTAGATTTATTTCAATGTTGATTAAGAAATTATTCTGGTATTTACTAAGTAACTTAATGCAATCAATTATTAAAAATCCAAGAGAATAAATAGAGAAGGGCATTTTTCCAATTTCATAATGATGAACACTTGGTGATTAAGAATAGCTTCCGTTCCTTAGATATTTCTCTCATTTCCCTGCCCCTTAGGATTCTTTTCACTGTGTTCAGCTGAATTTAAGGCTTTAAAGTAGGTTTGTATCCAGTCTGTGCTGTTAGGTATATAAACTTCTTTGCATATGAATATGTTAATTACATGTTTGTTTGTAGACAATACTTGTTGTATACAAGGCTAATTAAAAAATAATTTGATTTAAATTTTTAAAACATACTTTCAAAATGCATTCCATTCACAAATACAAATTAATTCAGATGCTGAGTATGCTTTAATCCACACTGTCATTCAGGATTATAGGGGCCAACAGACCAACTATCTCCTGAGGGTGTGAACTGGGACAGATCAATCAATTCGCAGAGCTTTGGCAATGGTTGAACAGCTGGTGCTGAAAATCTTTATTGGAGAAAAGACCAACCCACCAGAGATTACAGATTTAAGCCAAGATTGATGGTTAAACTTTGCAAATTAAATCTTCTTCAAATGTGTTCTGACTGATAATAAAACTAATTTAAAGGCATCATTCCACAGCACTTTCTTAGAACAAGATACTCATTAAACTTCTGGTGTTAAAAAAAAATATCTCTGAGGCCTGTTGCTCATAGCAAATACATTAGTGTTTTCATTTGCAGATTATTTTTAAAAGGTCTCTGTTGACCAATTTCTTTTTATTTAAGCATTCACTAGGGTGAACTTAGGTTATCAATAATTACTTTCACATACTTAAAACAACAGAGGGTAAAACATTTTTGCCCTTTGAGCACCCAGCAGAAGCTCTCTACTAGCTCAGCAGTTTTCTAAAGGGTTCATGAGAAAGCTTTGATTATGTAATAAAGAAAGTTCTTCTAAAGAAGAGGATGTGACTATCAGCTAAGTCGAACTTGGTTTAGTTGCTCCTCTGGCAGCTGAAACCCATCCAGCTGCTCATTCATTTTTCCTCCCATCTGCCCCAGTGGGATACAGAAGATAATCAGGAAAGAAAAGAAAATGAAACTTGTCAGTTGAGGTAAGAACAGTGTAATAATTGAAACAAAGTTAAAATAATATCAATAACAATAAGAGTAACGATAATAATAGCAATTATATTGTTAATAATAGTTATGACATTGTTAATTATAGTAATAGTAAAATAGTAATAAAATTGCTACAACTACCAATGATAATAATTGTAAAAACTGTAATAAAAAGGAAGGGAAAAAAGGGAGTTAAAATCAAAGAGAAACAAGTGATGTACTTTAGAACTGATCACCATTCACCGACCAATTCCCAGTCTGTTCCCAAGCAGTGATTAGCCCAGTTCTGAGTAATTGTATACTAGGAATGGCATTCTATGTTGTGGAATATCTCTTCGGGTATGCAACTTGGATTTTAAATTCCATCTTATTAATTGAAAGTGTAAGAAAGATATTAAGAGAACAAGCTTAAAAGTTTCCAAAGGTTAAATAAAGTGATTTATTTTTGCCAAAAAATTATCATAGCAGGAAAAAAACCCACAACCTATATGAGAGCTGGCAGGGCAGGGAATAAAATAAATGAACCTATTTTGTATGTAAGGGATATGGAATCTTTGCCAGCAGACTAAAGAGCCTGGTTAGTTTTAATGTTTTTTTGCATGTAGATTCAACTATGACCTATTGCTTAACGGCAATATTTTTAAGGTATTTAGATAGATTTCTTTAGTTCATTGCTGTCAGTTTTTGTAGTCTACATCAATATATTGTAGTCTTTCATCACCTGCTCCTTTATTGGTACAAGTGGCTTCTCAGACTGCTTCAGAACTGAAGACCTGGGAGGATTTTTTGCTGTAGTTCTTGAAGTTATTTTCACTAAGGGAATTGGGTTAAATAGAATTAACCCAGTTCTCTTATCACAGAACCAGTTCTCACTTCCAAATTGCTTTCTGCAATAGTTAGTTACTAACTTGGACATAAATAGCTTGAGAGTTACCTGAAGTGGCAACAGAGCTGTATTACTCTTCAACATTAAAAGAGCCTTATTAAGAAACAGTTGGTTTTGGTTTTTTTTTCTCAAGAAAAAAAGAAAAGTACTAGCTATCAATTTATATACTTATTTCTCTTCTAATATGAGTTTCCCAAGAGCATTCTATCTTGAGTTCCCACAACAAAAAATGTACTTTATGAATGAACTGTCAAAACCTATGGACATAATATGAGATTATCCTCAATCCAATGTACTGCATTCAACATAAATAACCAAATTTATAGAAATCAGATGGGTGAAACAAAAGAGTTATGCCCCTGAAAAAAATTGTTACAGAGGAAAGGTTTATCCGTTTTGTTTCAAACCACTTGTGTAATAGGTACTTGTTTTCTGTTTTCTGTGTGACTTCAAGAAGAAAAAAAAGATAAATTTATCATCTCTGTAATTTTTGTTTTTTATGCATAATTTTCTTTCCTGACCTAGACAGGAAAAGAGTTCAAACACAGAAAACTTCAAGTGCTGGCACTCAGAGTTCCCCAAAGACCAGTTTGTGTGAGTGTTAGACAGTGATGAAGGTTACTGTGGGGATAAGGTTATGTTTACACATATGCTTAAGACTACTCTTCAGTGAGGTAGATAAACTGCAACACCAAACACAACGTTTAAGTACAATTCTTTGCAGTGTCCAAGGAAGGGGAATCTGCTGTCTGTGAAGCATTGTGAGAAATCTGTGACTACTGATGAGTTTTCAAAAAAAATCTAACTTCTGTTCAACAGAGACACAGAAATTCAGTTTCACAAATCAAATCAGGCTCTACTGTAAAAATGCCAACAAAGACATGTTTGCAAGTTTGACTTTGGGCTAAAGAATAGAATCAATAAAATGAAATATGAAAACTGTAGCTTTCAATCCCTCTCAAAAATAACACCTCAGTATAGCATAAAATTTTCACAAATTCTCAAAATTGAAAACCTTATGCCTAGAAGTTTGAACACCCTTATGCTTAGAAGAAACTTAAGAAGGATTACAGTTCTTAGAAAGTAAGCCAATGACATGCTGTAGAATTAACATTTCTAATGTCTTTTAAAATAAATCATATGCTGTGCTTAAACAAGCAATATTAGAGATGTTTAGATTTCAGGTATCCTCAAACCTGTGACTTCCTCTGTCTTTCATGGGTTTGTTAAAAGCACCTTAAAATCCATGATGTTGCTCTCTAGTGCTACAACAATAAGGCTGGATAGAAAAAGAAACCCAACCTTAGCTATTTCCCTTGTTTTATTAAATATTATAAAATTATAATGTGGTATCTGAATGAAACCATAACTGAAGGCATACATAAATGATAAACAAAATAAATATTTTTCTTTGGAATAAAACAGATATGCTCTTCTAGTTTTCACCAATGCAGTTGTTAATTTTCTAGAGGGCTGCTTCATTGTTTTGGAGAAAGGAAATACTTTTTTTATTAGACTATGCAATGAAAAGCTGGTTTCACCATCCTTTTCCACAAACATAGCTAACAATATGAAGACCGACATTAAACATGTATGCATACACATTATGCACACCCTCAAATGTTGCATGGGCCATAGAATTTGAATTATCATTTTTAGAGGAGATGCAAAATAATCATTTCCTATACCCAAGAGAGGATGTACACTTTAATTTGAACAAGTATACTCCTTTGAGAACCAACTATTTCTGTTGATTAGAGCCACAGATGAGTAGAGCCATGTCTTTTACTGATGGCATTATCTGGCAGTACCCTTAACTCACTTAATCATTTCAGCTGTTCCTACACTCCAAACATCCACCTTTAGAAATCATCTGTGATTCAATATAGTCTTATAAATGTTTTCAGACTTAAGTTTGGGACTCTAAGTAAAATGCAGAGATAGGCTTACAATGACATTTTATGTGGTTACAATAGAATGAATGTATTTACTTTCTCTAAATCCCTTTCATGTCATCTACAACCTTACTAAAGATTCTTCATGCAAGCTCTTTATAAGTAATTTACAATTTGACCTGGCAAGTTTTGTTGTGACTTATCTGTGATGTTAAATTACTTTTCTGTCGTTTTGTTGTTAATAAAATAATAAAAATAATAACAGGAAAAATAATACTCTTAGTAGTACATAAAATTTTTATCTGTGGATCTCTCTGCACTTTGTATCTGGGTTAAGAAGATATTAATTGTGTTGTACCTTAATATCTTGTTTTTAAAGTGGAAAGTATTTAATGTTCATCCTTCACATTCCCTTTCCATCTTATTATTTCTGCTCTGTGGGGTTTTACATTATGTTAAATTGTGTTGATGTTATGAGACACAGTCATACTGTGCTCATGATTCTATCAGTAGGGCACAATATCCCTGTGTAGTAAGAGTCAAATCATATCATTACTGAAGTGCCTCATTTGGTTTCCTATGCTTTGTTATTCTAAATGTGATTCACATGCAACACCTTTGTTAAATACCTTTCATATATTAGGACCATAATTTTAACTTGAGTGTTAAAATATAGTAATCAGTCCAAGTTACCTGGAAATTACTTTTATTCATTCATACCAAATCCTGTTTTTACAAATTCTAGTTATCCTTCCTTTATATATACTCTGTGGGGCTCACAATCTGAGGTTCATGTACTAAAACAGCCAACAGAGATGAGAATCATACCCTGGATTTTTAAAGCAACTTTATTGAATGAAACTTTGTTCTAGATATTTTGACAAAGTCATAATTTATTTATTTATATTTTCCAGTACTTTGGCTCACTTATTTAAATAATCTTTCTGCACAGCCATCTGAATTATATTTTTTCATACAAAATGAAACTGGCATTACCTAATTTCCTAACAAACTTTTCAAATCCAAAGTCTTTTAAATGTTTAATATAACCATGGGATCTTAGTTCACAAATTCCACCTTCAGTGGTTTCCTAGGATACAAACACACAATCACAAACAGAAAGCAGCACAGAAAAACAAGGTAGAAAGCCTGCAGCACTTCCACTTTTTAGAATCTTTTCAAATGCTTTGCATTCTCACAAATATATCAGTGCTAAACCTCAAACAAAACAGCTGGTGATGGGTTTAAACTACAAGTCACACCTGTGTCATTTGTCAAAGTAGACAGAATTGTCCTGAGATCTCTGAAAAGAACAACTGAAACAAAAAAACTAAGAGCTTTTGCACACAGTGCATCATGACTTCGGAAGAATGAAGCAGGAACAATTAATTTCAGGGCACTGCTTTAACAACAATTGAAATAAGAGGGAAGATATTATGACTCCAGCTGCTAAAATGGAAACCAACATGTAAAAGGCAATTACAGAATGCATTATGGATGCTTAGTGAGGGATATTTTCAAATAAAATAGATGTTCTGCCAAAAGCAATTTTAACATTATTCTTTCATCCTTCAAATGTCCCAGTGCAGACATGATTGCATGTACACATGCACAAAAATTTAGACAATAGCTAAATTTCTTTTAAAGAAGAAATGGAATTTCAAAACATTTCTTAAGAAGTTTAAATCAATAACAGAGGAATAACATTGGGGTGCAATGATAGATAAAGAAAAAAGAATGAGAGCATGGCAAGTAAACCTGGTGATACTTATGCTGGAATATTTTATTCAGTTTTGTTACTGTCTTTTTAAGAGGAGACGGACACCTAGAAGACAGTATAGTAAAAAACACTGCCAAAACTAAAATAATGCAAGAGATAGAAAAAAAACCCCATTTGCATAGCAATAAATGAAATTTATTAATTCTTTGTAGGTAGTCCTAAGAAACCAAGTGAAGAATAAAAGGTGAGGTGATCCAATTACAGTATAAAGGTCATCACGAGTAGTGATATTGCACACTTAAACAGGAAGATTTAGCAAAAACAAAAGAACAAAAATGAAGCTTGAAAAAGTGAAGTAAGAAATAAGGCAAAAAAATGCTGTAAACAGCAAGCGTGATTAATGACTGGAACATGATTATAAAGAAAATGATTGCTTGTAGTCTCACTACTCATGAGATCAAGATTTGTGTATTTTATTCCAGTCCACAGCTGTCTTTGTATTTGACTGTACCATAAGTGGAATTGAGCAATAGTGACATTTAAGTTCAAAAAAATTGTTTTTTCTTCCAGGATTGAATGCTACAAATCTCTCACTTCACAGAACCACAGAAAAAGTGAGTTAGAAGGGAGCTACAAGAATCACCCAGTCCAACTCCTGGGCCACCACTACCAAGAGTTACACCACATGTGTGTGAAAGCATTGTCCAAACTGCTCGTGAACCCTGTCAAGCTCTGTGACCACTTCCCTGGGGAGCCTGATCCAATGTATCATCTGTGACTTGATGGGGACCTCACCATACTTACACCCATGTTACAACATTCTAATTTTGATGGCAACTCAGTGTAAGAAACTTGAACCATACTTGTTAAATATATTTAAAATCAGTCTCAGAGTTTCAGTTTTATTTCACAGCTACTTACTTGTTATCAGGTTACTGGAGCTTTCATAATACAGGAAATAGCTTTGATAAAAGGTAAGGACAGCATTACAAAAATGGGATCTGTGAGTGACATGCTGGCATAGGGAAGTTAATGGATATTGTAATGTCAAATTATTTAGGCCAGCGTTTCACCAATCTTTTGGATGAGTAGACAGAACTAAATTGAAAAATGTCTGTGTGAGAGAAGGGAATCAAAACTTGCTTAAGAAAGGCTAGTAAGTAAATGAGAACAGCATACAAAACAACAGAAATTGTCACAGTAGATTTTTTTTTTTTTTTGTCACAGTGTATGAAAGATCATAAAAATAGAATGGTTCCAGTCTGGAGGGACCTTTAAAGATGATCTAGGAAAAATGCTGTGTCACAGGCAAGGACACACACTAGATCAGGTGGCTCAGGACTTATCCAACCTGACCTTGAATATTTCCACAGATGGGTTCAATCACTTATCTATGCCACGTGTTCCAGTGTCTCACCACCCGCATCATAAAAACATTCTTCTTCTATATATTTTAGTTTAAACTGTTTCCCTTGCCCTATCACTACAGACTCTGGTAAAAAGTCTCTGTCCATCTTTTTAGGAGTCCCCTGTAAAAGCCTGCTCTTACTCAATGAGCTTCTTAAAGGACCTTAGGTTAGATTTTTGGTACTCTGAGGCAAGTGCATGGGAGAAATGCACAATACTCTCAAGAGGTTAAACAACATATTTTACTGGAAAAAAAATTAGAAAACAAGGGTACTTGATAAATTTTAAAGCAACTGAAATAAAGCATTTCACAAGGCATTGACTCAGCAAACTCTTCCCCATCAAACTTTAAGTTACCCAGATTGAGAGAAATGGAAATTAGAAGAAAAAGAGAGAGGGAAGGAGGAAGAGAGGAGGGGACACAGAAAGATTTATATTCATTGCTTGAATACCAATATATTCTTAGCCCCTATAAAATTCAAAACAATGGGCCATGACCACGTGTGTCTTTGTGTAATTGCTTTTATCTGTCTTGGTCTCCTGGGCCCTCCGCTCCAGGTGGGGCTTCCATGGTGTGTCCGTGGCTGACGGCCATTCTGGGCTGGGCTGGAGGCTCCAGGGGCTGTGGGACAGTGCACAGCCCACTTTTCACAGAACTTGCACTGCTCCCCTTCCACGCACACTTCAGTTGTTTTGAGCCAGTATTCATTTTCTCCCATTTCTTACAATCCCTTTAGGTATTGAAAGGCTGCAATAAGGTCTTTACAGGGCTTTTTTTCTCCAGGCAGAACAACCCAAATCCCTCAACATTTCCTCACAGTCAATGTGTTCCAGGCCTCTCATAGTTTTGTGGCCCTCCCTTGGACCTGTTGTAACATGTCTGACTTTCTTGTGCTGAGATCACCAAAGCTGGATTCAATACTCCAGGTGAGGTCTCACAAAAGTGAAATAAAAGATCAGAATCACCTCCCTTGACCTGCTGGCCACACTTCTTTTGATTCAGTCTAGGATATAATTGACTCTCTGGGCCACAGTTTCTGGTTCATATCCAATATTTCATCTGCCAATATCCCAGAGTCCTTCTCCACAGTGCTGCTCTCAGTCCATTCATTACTCAGTGTCTATGGATACTGGTGATTGCCTCGGCCCAGGTGCAGGACATTGCACTTGGCCTTGTTCAGTTTCATGAGGCTCACAATGGTCCACCACTCAAGCCTGTCAGGATCCCTCTGGATGGCATTCCTTTCCTCAAGAGCATTTTCTGCAGCACTCATCTTGCTGTAAATAAGGAACAAGGATTCTGAACACTCTTCAGTATGAGTAATACGAGTTGGCTACATATGGGGAAAAGATAACTTATTTTTTCCCCAGTTTCTCTTAAATATCAACAGGAAACAACTTTTTGTAAACAAAACAAGACTCCAGATCCATCTTTAGGATTACTAAATGCCAATCAAAAGTAGCCTGGTTGTACCACAGTGTAAAGCTGTCAGGTCTTTTGAAACACAAAAATGTATCTGTGAAATTATAGTGACAACATAAGTGTTCATATAAATCAAGCTTCCAGGCCACTTAACTTGATCCTTACCCATTTGGGTCCAGTCTGCAGTAATTTTTTAGTTGAAATGCCAGATGTTACCAAAAAGCATAGTTTTTATGCACTTATGAACCAGTTCAAGTGATAAATGATACTGAGATGGTAATGATCAGAAAGGAGACTCAAATCATGGCTATCTTCATGTTATTAAATAACAAAATGTTTTTTAAGTGAAACTCAGTAGATAGGGTTTTTTTTTTTCAATGTCTCTCATTTCCTCAAGTCTCCTTGGATTAAAGAGATTCCCAAAAGTGTTCTATGTAGAACATCAAATTTCACCCAATTACCTTAAATGAAAATCCCTTACATTTTTGAAATCTGTGTGATTCCAGAACATAAATGTGTATATATGTATTAAAGTCACTCACTACACTTCTTTATTTAGATTTAGAGGCAGTTTTCTTCTATGTAAATGTTTCTAGGTATTTTCTAATGTTGAGCTCATAATTTAAATTTATCATCTCTAATATGGAGTTACAATTTAGAATATAAAAACAGGGCACAGCTGTTGAATACCGTACTATCAAATTACATTTTTTATTCTTGGAATTATAGTGTAACATTAGATAATGACAAGCAACAAAAAATAAATAATTTTCCATTTGTATTAATTTATGCTTTTCCTAAATGTTGGAAGTAAAATTTTGGTGTCTATATATGAAATTATGTTGCTGAGATGCACATTTGCCAGAAATAGCTGCTCTAGGGAGAGGAAAAAAAAATCATACAATACTGCAGGTAGCTTTGAACATGAGAGTCTTGCTTCTGTCTCATGTACAATAATATAAAGCAGATATTATACCTATGAATTAATAAATTGGAAAAACTTTCATAGTAGATATTTAGTTTTAAATTCTACGTAGGGTAATCAGAGTATATGCATATATATTTATTTAAATTAACTGGCTCTATTATTGAAGCTGCTGTTTAAGTTTATCAAACTACTTTTGCAGCAAAATGAATGAAGCGAATTGGATTATTTTTCTTTTAAGTTGGTTGGAGCGGTTTTTTTCCCCCATGAATACATATTTTAAATGTATTTGCAGGCAAATTTGACAATTATTTGCCGTTATTCATGGGTTGAATGAAAATATATGGTTTATTATGTATTGGGAAAATTATTATACCCACATAGTTTTAATAATAGGGGAAAAAAAAGGAAGAATATTGTAGTTGGTCAGTCATTGGTCTTTTCTCTGTTGTTGTCCTTCTCTTTTCTGGTGCAGCATCATGCAGCTGGAATCTACATAAAAACAACATATTCTGTACACATGAAACTTGTAGTAGCTCTCCTTTTAACAAATAGGGAAACAAGAGTCAGCAACAGCTTAGCTCAGAAAGGATATGGAAAAGCACATCACATGTGAAGAGAGCTAAGGTAGTTCCTGGAAAGGATGAATAAATGATCTCAGGTAGATCATACTAAAATCTGGAGGTTTAAAGTGCTTTTCAATGTATCATACCCTGATAACATTTTATAAGCCATATGTACACCACAACCACAGTGGGATGTATTAGAACTTTGTTGTCACCTGTTGATGTGTACATAAGGAACATAAGTTTGGGGATTTTTTTTTTCCCTTGTCTCAATAAGTAAAAGTTATTACTGAGGTATTCCTAATTACTGTTAAGTGTAATAATTAACATAGACACTCTGTTATTCAATGACAGGCAGAACAGTGCACTAGAGAAATTCACTTCTAGCCAAAGGCTGTTAGGACTAATTTTTAAAAATATCTGCACGAGTTCTAAGTTCTTACAGTAGCAGCTGAAACTTTTACAGCTGGCCTTCAGACATTTTCAAATTTTCAAACAGAACATTGAATACTCAGAAAGTGTTAAGTTCTACTCACCTTTAGCTGGATCTATGGAATTGAATGAAATTGGTTCCCTTAAGATCTGTAAATTAGATCTCCTATAGGTAACACCACTCAGCAGATCATGGTGTTAGTGAGCAAAAGTCCTGCTTTTTAATAGAATGTGTCTGCTTGTAAAATATATGGGCAACATTATGTACCTGAACTGTCAGGTAGAGATTCTACAATACTGAAGTTGTCTTTCTTTTGGGGGTGAGAGAAAAGGTTGGTTTTTTGAAGGCATTAAACTCAAAGCTAGAGAGAGTCCTGAGGCACAACCAGCACCAACCAGCGGCTTTTTCCTACTATCCCCTCAGTTCAGGGACCTACTTAGTGCCAGCTTGGTGCTGTTAGTCCCTCCCCCAAGGATGCTCTAGAAATGCAAAGCTCCAGCAGTACCTTTGATTTTGTCTATTGCAATGATATTGTGGCTAGCTTCTCGCCAGTGCTCTGTCCTGTATGGATCCATGTGTTCCAATATTTGATTCTCACTGGTGAAATCTGTCCACTTTCAGCCTCTACAGTTACTTATAATGACTGAATAAATACAGATCTTAATCTAGCTTTTTAAAACTCGAACCTTGATCTCTGTCTTTCAACAATTACACTTGCAATAAGGCTGAAAATAATAAGTGAGAAGCCAGAAAAAAAGCCAAACACTTCAAAAATGAGAGGCCAGTCATGCATGTATAAATATTGTCTCTTTAACACCTCTCTGAATGTTGTTTGCTTATGTGAGATCTGGTCTGAACTGAAATAATTGACACTCTTTTAACTGCACACCAACAATCACTGAGAATATAAAATGTGACTCAGTACATTTTACTTGGCTTTGCCCTTATTTCACTTTATGTCGAGATAAAAGTAAGAGCAAGGAATAGCTAAAAACACTGTCGTTCTATTTATGCTCAGAGAGCTAGCCTGTAAGAACATAAAATATTGCTACATTCCAGATGACTTCATAACTGTTCATAGAAAAAGAAATGTCTACATATACAAAAATTTATTTTAATTCGTTTGTGGTTTTTTGCAAAACCCTTTAGTTAATAGAACTTATATGAATTGTGACCAAATTATAAAGAAAAATTGATCTGATTCTTTTTTTCAAAAACCACCAAAAAAGCAAAGAAGCAAATATGATAGTAAGGTTCAAATCTTGGAAAGTGATAAACATGGATAAATGATTTTTTTTAAAAAAATAAAATATATCATTGTGCACTGGTATTTAAAAAACACCACGAGAAATATTTTAAATTTGCAGTATAATAAATATTGTAATAAAATAAAAGTACCAAATAAAAGTACCTACACCAATTCCCTGCATCCTCCTCAATAATACTTATTATTCTCTGTAGTTCTATTCCTACTTCATTTTTCCCATCTTAAAAAGCTCTTCATAGATGAATGAGAAAAAGCTAAACAAAGCTTCCTCAAAAGAACTTGTTATGTTGCATGTTATTTACTTACAATTATGCATCATTTATTGTGTCAGATAAATGCCTAAAATTGAAATAAACTTCTACTAAAATTGATAGTCTCGTTTGTCACAACAGTTGTGATGTATTTCCACACCCAAGCAGATTATTTTGTATGAGGAAAAGAGTTTCAGTTTACCTCTAAACATGTAAAGAAATTAAATTAGAACTTTCCAGAGCCTTATTGTAATTGGCTCGGTGCCAGCATAGGAGCACTGATTGGGCTTTGGAAATGTTCCTCAAAGCCTGTTGCTAATTTCACTGGGCAAGGTGCCAAATAGCCCACCTAGACCATCGGGTACTAAAAAGACTGAATGAAGGAGCTCAGTTGCTGTTTCAGACTGCCTTAGTCAGTGTCAGAGTCTTCTCTGCACTGTGTTTGACTTATATTTCTTTGTTCTATAATGTTTATTATTTTTATCATTATTAAAATCTTTTGTTTTACAAAGTGCTGCGGTGCGTTCCCCCCACAACCCCGACTAGCTCCGGGGACACCGGCCACAGTCTTGGGGTACGGCTCGGTCAGGTGCACAGACGGTGCACGACCTCACTTTCCCTTGTGGGTTCTTCTCCCCCCCTGGGGACGTCAACGGGGGACCGNGGGGGGGTAGGGGGGAAGGATCGGGGGTCCCGTCGAATCACCCTTCGAGCTCAGGAGAATCTTCTGGAAAGGAAGGCTGAGTCCGGGGTGACAGACAGGAGGGGAGGAGGGGAAAGGTTCATATAACAGGTTGATTGACAAAAGGCAGCAGATAGGGATAGTGGGGTACATGGAACAAACCGTTTACATTAAACAATTATAACTTTGACAGTGACCCACTGCCACAACAAAGCATGTCCAGAGAAGATGTCTCACTATTTTTAAGCCATTCTGAGAAGTGCAGGACACCTCAGAGACTTGATATATCTTCACAGAGCTTATTCCATTCTGTATATGTGCAAGATTTTATCATATAACAGCTCCCCAGAATGACTTTCTGGCTATCACTTTGTGATTTGAAAAGCTGGCCATAGCTACAATACCAATTTTAATTCTCTCAAGTCTTCAAGGACAGTCTGCACACATTGCACAGTCCTACATGAACACTTCTACAGGGGGTACAATATTTGAGTAAATGTTTTAAAAATGGGTTCCATACATGTCTTCATTTCCTATTTAGGCTACATTCCTAAGCTCTTAAAAAAATCTCCTTGCTATCAGTTTAGTATTATTCTTACCCTTTCCCCCTTCCTTTTAATTCAACATATAAATGATGCTACCCTCAGTTCCAGCTGTACAGATCTGCAGACTATATTGGTAAGTGACTTCCTGTGCTGGTTCTACACGTCAATGCTAAAGAACAGTTCGTTAATGAATTTTGTAGCTGACAGTAAATATTGATTATCTTTTGGAAATTGTTTCTTACAATTAAAAAGTTTACAACTCTTATCTTTTAATTATTAAAAACAACAACAATAACAACAGCAAAATCCTCACTAAAATTTTAGATTTAAATTCTTCCTATTCTTCTCAATTTATTTAATGTTCAACACTGAGAAAATATTTTTTCTTGCTCTCAGTCTTAAGACATAGGTTCAGTGTTGTCTGCAAATTATGTAACTGCACAAGTCCATATGTTTGAAAGTACTTGCACAACATTTAATTGCAAAATTCCTCTGATACCAGAAATTTATTTGTTCTTTACCTTTTCACACATAATACATACTGAAAAAAATCTGTGTCCTTCACTTCTGAATGAAATAGAAGTTTTGTCATTTGGTCTCCCTTGTAAGTCGAAGCCTTAAATTTGTTACTTAATAAATGTGACTTTCACACTTGCTTAGTACTTGTTTTAATGCTTACAGAATTTATGTACTCTGAGAGATTAAGGAATCCGATAAAAATCATGGTCCATCTTGTGCCACAAAAACTCCATAGGTCTGTCCTGTAGAATTCAGTGTATCATTTTAAGATGGTGCATGAAGGGGAACAGAAGCTTTAAGAAAGAATAAATGTGAGAAATGACAAAATAAATTATGATCAGTATGAATAATTCAACCCACCTTTTCTTTATAGTAGAATATCACAACCATAGTTTCTAAACAGGAGATGGACATACTAGGAATTTTCAAAATCTAAAGGCAACAACAATAAAAAGAGAGAATTAAAATTATGGCTATATTCAGAACTGCATGACATAGTAGGTCAAAACCAACCTGTTTGTAAAAATGAAGGGTTTGTAGGGTTGCATACCTTTGTTTATTTTAGCAGGAAACTAAAAATTGAGCAAATTTGGTAGACCAGAAAAAGGAAAACCAAAACATTATCAGCAGGTCCACAGCAAGTCGCTTTAAAGTGAACATTGTTCATTTGTAATAAATAATCCTGTAGCTGTTCAGTAGATATTAGGAGGCAAATTAAGGTAATGACAGATATTAAAAGTGACACAAATGTTTTGAAGTTACCAGACTTGAGATCAACTGAATCTGGCTTGCAGAGTTTCAGATGCAAAGATACATCATTTTTTAAGACAAAAAAGGAGCATGCAATATACTCTATCATTACATAATATTTATGATTTAAAAACTCTGTCATTTTAGGGCTCTCTGTTGCGATTCAGAGGTATCACTTTGCTTTTGTTCTCAGGCCTGGAATCAGACAATGTTTATTATTTTGCATTCAAGATAACCTATTCTTGTTCATATAACTATAATAGTAATTAACACAGTTATTCTCAGATACTGATGGATCTGATCATTTAAAAGTCAGATTATAAAGTTAAGATTGCAGCCCTTAGACTTGGTTACTGCTTCTGGTGAAAGGGAGCTGTTCTTAAATGTGGCTCTGTTTTTTCTTTCCTTTTTTTACTCTCTTTTTGCTGTTGTTGTTTGAATTTTTTTAATGTATGTGTGTGTTATAAACCATCTTTCATAGTCTGCCATCTTAACTGCTCTAGGCAGAAGTGTGGTTCTTAATTACAAAGTGTCATAAATTCATATGCCATTTGTAACTTTAATGGCAAATCATCAGTGAGATTTGTTCTGCCAGGGCTGTGGAACATTGAAAGCAGAATTTCACAAGTTAATGGCCTGCCCTTTTCTGACAGCACACCAAGCTTTCACACTATTAACTAACACTTTGCTTCACTCAACCACTGAACTGTTGACAAAAGCACTTTAGCAAGTCTGAACAGCAGAAAAAAAATCAAGTAAATCAAAACCCAGTTTGGAATGAGGCAGAAAAACAAGGAAGAAAGATGAATCAAAGGAAAAAATTTTAACAAGCAAAACAAAGCAACTTGGTATGCTTTGATAAACTTTATCATTAATGCATCAATATAATGAATAATACCTGTTATAATTTTTCAGTTTTTGAATAGCTTTTCTTCTTAACACTGAAGAAAAAAACATCTTTGAATAATCCTAAATTGTTTCAGTTTTATTTAAAAGTTTGATCCTACATAGCTGAGGTGCTGCTTATATTATTCAACTGGTTTTGAAACATGAAGAGACTGAAATTTTCCCCACGGAGATAACTAAATTTCACAGGAAAAACATTCACAATGGAGATATTGATTCCTGTAGGGATTACAGAAAGAGATGTTTTAAGAGCATGAAAGAGATAGTAATTTTTTTAATAAATAAAACCATATGTTTAGATGCAATCATAAAAATATAATTTATTAAAACACAGTAGGTTTCTAACACATAGAGATCCTTAGTTTGCAACAATATATCTAGAATTGTATGTAAGTGTATCTTTATCTGTTAAATGTATTCAGACAGTATTTCCTGACCACAATTTACTTATGTGCAATCACAGATCATTGAGGAATACATGTATGATATTTCCTCCAGAAGATTCTTGGAAGTGTAACCTAATTCTTCCTCAGTAGCAGAGGCAACATATTATGAAGATTTTAGTGAAGTGAGGGATTGTATGATTATAGCTTTGGACTGAATTGTGTATAAAAATTAGCATATAGAGGAGGTCTGCAAAAAAAGACACAACATTTCTGATCCACTTCATGGAATCTTGTGATAAATGCAAGGAAATGCACCTATTTCTTAGTTAAGTGATCTACATACTCAGATTTTTTTGGCAGATGTCCCCTTTATTTTAGTCAAGATGATTTAACATTTGTTTGTAATCATGATTCATAATGTTTTCTTTGCCATTGCATCAAGCAGAATTTCTTACTGTCCTAAAGCATGTTGGAGTACTGCACTGGTTTCGGTGACATGCATGTTTTACACATGCCTATGAGAAGAAACAAATCAAAATATTCCTAACAAAAAAAATTCTACTTCTGCCTTCATCTGTAACCATTGTAATTTTCTCTGAATCAACACAAAAAATTTTCTGCAAACTGCTACACTGATGGGTTTGCTGCAGCCTGTTCATTGTTCAGTTCAAATAATTAAAAAGCATTTGAGTACAAGGAAGAGAGTAGCAGCTTTTCCATTTATGTTGTTTCAAAATTCCAGCTTTGGTAAATTTGGACATCGACATAGATGCTTTAGACTCCTTGTATAACATGACAAAATGAAACTATTTAATCTGAAAATTGGTTAAAAATCTGAATAATATAATGAATGTGGTATAGGATTAGCCATGGAATTTCCTAGGAAAGAGAAGGGGTCACAGCCGCCTTTCACAAAAGCAAAGGCACCATAATGAATCAAACTTCAACTGCTAATCCTAAACACCTCATATGCAGTTTAAGTACTTAGTACACATTTTTAAAGTCAAGTCACAGTAAGACAGGTGCCAGAGAAGTAGGAAAATGAAATGGGATGTAGGTGGGTATTAGGAGTGAGAAGTGACAGAACAACCCAAAGATAAAAAAAAAATAAAAGGCAGTTTAGCTGTCAGTCAAAATTTCCTGTGAGACATTAACAAACTTAGAGATGATTACTTTCTAGTTGTTTGTTCTCTGTCCAATTTGTCTCAATTAAGTGTTTCTGGAAAAAATGTACAGCATGCAAATTTGTATTTAGTGATATGAAAATTTATATTTAAGATCCTCTTTCTTTGTTCAGTCATGGGCATAAAATATTACTTCCTTGCCATTCTCTGTCCACTTTTACACTTTTCAGATAGAATTCTTCATTTATTTGTAAAGGTTTGGGGGTAAAATCACAAGAAAAAGAAATGGGAATATTATTGATGACAACAAGAAATTTAAAACACAGATTTAATTCTTGAAAAATGGGGTCTCGTGATAAGCTTGGGAGTAATTTTACTGTCACAGAATCAGTCAGCAAAGAAAATAAAAGTTGAAATAAAGATAGAAAATTTAACAAATATATAGACATTTCACATAAACACATGGGTAACTTTTGAGAAAATAAAGGTATTTCTCAAGTAGATTTGATGTTGAAAGTGGAGAGACCTCAAACTCAGTTTTAAAACACTAAGACTATGAAAAGGTTGTTCTGCATACAAAGATAAAAGTGTTAATTCCCCAAACAGTGTTGTTTACAAAGAGTAAAAATATTCTAAACACTAAAAGGTTAGGACAGGATACCGGACTTAAAAAAATTCTTTGTTAGATACTCCTGCATTATCTGTAGACAATGTTGTAAAATTTGTATTCTTTCACATCACGTCCAAGTCAGGGTTAGTTGAGAAGACGACCTTCAGAAGACATTGTGAGCCAGAACTAAGGTAAGACAGTAACATTAGTATATGATCTGACTAAAATATGACACTCTCTTGAAAATAAAAACTGTACTTTTATAACAGTGTAGAGATGAGGGAACTATCATTTTCTACTCACATATGAGTGATTTTAAAGAATTTTTTAAAAAGTTTGAAAATTTTTGATGAATTTTTGGTTTCTATTAAAAATAACAAGCGTTTCAAGCAATTTCATTTTTTATTGCATTTTTGTTCCCAGTTGAAGTAGTTAGGCTGTCTTCTTCTCCTATTAATTGATATTCCTGAACTCACAATAAAAACTTACTTTCTTTACATTCTCTGATTCTCTGTAAAGAAGTTGACCAGAGAAATGTTGATTCCATGATAGAGAATTCTGGCCTCTCCATTTATGCTTGAAATTTTTGACTTCCTTGTATACAATCATATAACAAAAAATGAACCTTTGTGCCCAATATTTAATTTCAAGAGTAAGAGGCATTAACAGAACTTTTCCCCCCACTCCCCTTTTTGGTAGACACTTAATTTTGTGATTCACTGATCCAAAATGGAAGTTTAATAAGTTCATTACCTCTCTAGAGAAGCTTATTTCTCCAAAGCTCAAATAACCAGTAGGTCATAAGGTCAAGTATCTGGAAGTCATGTTCAGTGTTTTAGCAGAAATCAAGTATGCAATAAGTGATTTCTGCACTTTTGGGAACAAACTGTGAAACATTTCTCTGCAACCAAAAATAACACATTTCTCTAATTAGGCTGGTTAATGATGTTTACATTTGCATAATCACCACAATGCTTCCATTAATTTTTGCATGTTTCACATTTTTCTTTCCATTTAGCAATTTCTCACATTGTTTGTGGGGCAGTGTGGTGGATTAATCCTACAATATTTGCATTTTTCTATAAATAACATTTTGCATTGCTAAATAAATAGAGAGTTGAGTGGGCATTTTTTCCTGTTTTGCTAATCATTTGAATATATATGTTTCTGTTACATTTTCTTTGTATTTTGAAAGAAATAGCTCCTAGGCCAGACATATGAATCCTATCAGAAAGATCTGTAAGGAGATTTCACTAAAATAATACTTCTCTGTACAATATTTTTTTTCTTCAATAACATAGAAAAGTCATTTTACTTTTCACAAAACTTGGCCAAACTCACAAAGTAGAGCATAGAAGGAAGTAGGAAGAAAGAAATGTTCACTACACTCATTCGCAAAAAAAAAAAAAAAAAAAAAAAAAAAAAAAAGGACGAGTAATGTTTACATTAAAAAAAACTCAGAATGAATGGTCAGCACAAAATCCTTCCTTAAGAGACTGGTGGTTAGGTTTGTACCACATATTATAGATACAGAGCATGTTGAAAATGCTACTAGAACATAAATATCAGTAACAGTAAAAATGCTATATTCTGAAATACATGTTAGAGGATAACGTAAAATTATAACAAAAACATAATCACTCTAATTTTTCAAGGTGTCAGATGTTGGTGGCAGAATTTTCTGCATAAAAAATAAATAGTTATGCTATACACAATATTAATTGATACAGAATATGTGCTTATGTAACAGAGACAGAAATGACAGCAAAAAAAAAAAATTTTAAAAAATAGAGGCAGAGGAGGGTAGGAAAAAAGACTGAATGGAAGATATTCCTGGTTTAAAAATATTACTTCTTTTACCTGAAATATTTTTTCATGTGTTATAGGGTGAATTGAAACAGCTTATTGGTCCGTGTGAAATCTACCATGAAAAAACACAAAATTGGTGTCCCAGCTCTCTCTCCCTATGACTGGCTGATGGCTAAAACTGACACAAGGAAAAGTTCTAGGGATTATGAAGGCTCTGCCAGCCTGGTTCAGCTTCTATTACAAGTGAAATATCATCCTTATTTTGACTGTTGGATACATCTTTCAAAACTACAGGCAAATAAAGCCTATGTTATGCCTCAGTGGTGGCCATGCCAAAACTTATGAACTATTATAGCTAAATAGACAATAAACTGAAAAGTAGAAATCCAAAAACATAAAGAAAAGTTTTGATTTGAACAAAAAGTGTGTCTGGAAAGATACATAAACACAGATGTGGAAGCTGAATTTGAATTAATGAAAGAGATTATGAAGACATGAAGCATAATGAGAAGAGACAGAGAAACCACAACTGCACTTTCATTTGGACAGCAGATGGGAAGAAAAGAGAACAGTGTACTGAAAATAAATTGTCACCTTCCATTATTTTAAATTCATATATCTTACATTACATGTAAAGGAAATTTAAATTCTCCTATAATACCACATATATATAAAAATTTTACTTAAGTATGTAAGACATTAAAGTGACATCTATCACTGTGGTATGAGTGCATTGCCTAGTGTGAACAAATGTTCATCTTTCAAACCAGTGATTTTTATAAAAAGACAGATACAGATATTCTTGTTATTTATATAAAAAAAAAAGACAATTTTTTAAGTCCATTGTACACTCACTCTCTTAAACATACCCAGGATATCAAGAGATCTTTCATTTTGATGGTCTTATGTTTTGTGTGACAAAACTTACTAATGACCCTTTGTTACAAATGATTGTTTTACAATTGTTTAAAGAATCTCTGGCAAGGCAGCAGCATAAATACATTTAATATAAAAGTGAAAGCATGATAAAGTTCATTGGCAAATTTCACTCCACTACTTACTAGATGGTTATCAAACTAAAATCTATTATCAGTCAATTTAAACCCAAAATCAGTCCAAAAATTATCTGTGTGAAGTCTGGGAGTGTGGAGGCAGGTAATGTGGTAGGAGAAAGACTAAGGATATAAAGGAATATGAGGGACCATTCTGTTGAGTCTTAAGGTTCAGAGTAGACCACCTTGGCCCCAAACCACATCACCAGTTTAGATCTCAAGGTTTAATAGCACTTAACAGCACTCGGTCAATAATTTAAGTTTAACAACTTAGCCATAGAATTTACTATAGCCCAACAGCAACTCACAGATCTAATTTATTTACATATCTTAAGTGCTTAAGTATCTAGGAGAGCGACATTCATAATATATTTGCTAGAGGGTATTCACACTCACACGCAGACCTAGAAGTGTATGTATAAGATATACTTGTGAAAAATTCCCCTCAAATTCAGCGAAGTACTCATGTCACATGCCTTTGTGTCTTATAAATGGACGAAGGACTGAGTCTCCAGAAATGTGGGTATCAGTCTAGGCTCCATTGTCATTCGGTGATCCTCCAAATTTGGCAAACTTGAGAGTTCGCTGGCTCTGAGAGGCATTCCATGCAGCCCACTGGAGTCCAGGAAGGCTCAAAAGGTCTCACTAGGAACCCCTATTTTATTGCTCCAAGACAGTTGATTTTATTCCTAATTTTTTACTCTGGCTGTTAATTGCTGAAGCAGGGGGCCAGGACAGGAGGGGAAGTACACCACCATGTTATTTGATGCCATGATGGATTTTCACTCACATTTAAGAGATAGTTCTGATTGCATATGAGTAAAAGAACAACTAGGCTATATGTTCATACTGCCAACAGTCTTCTTTTCTGTGGTCTAGTAAATTTTGAGCCCTTGCAGAAAGAAGTTCACAAGCATCTAATGCTGGGTATTTTTCACTAGGTATTTAAATGTTTTATTTTTGCTTTGTAGAAATTCTGGCAAATTTCAGAAATATATTCAGTGTTGAACTGAGAGGTTTAGATTCCATTTTTCAGGCTGAGTGTAATCAGCTATTGAAATGGTTAAACTGTAAGTGCTAAACTTCCTGTTTGGTTCTTTCATAAATGAATGTAACTTATTTAAACGTTCTTCTTCAATTTTTGTCATTCCTATATATAGTTAGACTTTACACTCCAGTGTTATTTTTATTTTCAGGATCATTTTGGTAGAGAACATGGCTGATGTTTAACAGAATAAAAATCCATTTGATATTTTTATTCTGCTTTCTGTGATGGAAATCTTCTACTCAGTTTCACTGTCTAGTTAAAAGGTTGATGCATAAAGTACACTTATTAGCATTTCACCTGGATGCTACCTGACTACTGGCACTCTGTGTTTTGGGTTACCTTCTTTCATATCTTGTAGCTATTCACTGCTCTCTCTTAAAAGCGCAGTACAAGTCACCTACAAGTTAAACGTTTTCTAGGTACTTGTGCTCAAAATAGGGAGGACTTGTGTATTCTGCAGACAAAATCAAGTATTTTTCACTGATTGTACTGTAACATGAGAGCAGAAGAGGGGAATCTTGTAGGTCATGTTTACTTTAGCAAGTAAAGCTGAACAGTAGAAATGGACTTGCAAATCAAAGCAGTTGTCAATCACTTGACATCCACTATTAACATGTTTTGTGTGGGGTTACTTCAGATTGTCTTCAATCTGCTTTAATGTACTGAATGGCATTAATAACTGAAGGTTGTTGAGTGTACCTTTGCTGTTGCATCATCAGATTAGTTTCACTTGATATTAATGCAGCTGTGCTCTGAGACTCTCCTGCAAAGTGAATCTAAGCATGGTATATGGGGATGTTAGCATCAAAAACACACTTTTAATCCAGAATGGAACTGTAATGTAGACAGTGCTCTAAAACTAAGGCAAATTTAAGGACTAAAGAGAGCTCAGGTGATGAGAACTTCATTAGACCATTGAGTACTAAAATTGAAATAAAGAAGAAATTTCTCTTGTTGAATGGATTGCTGTTGGGACTTTTTTGACTCCTTTCAGGTTATGGATGTTAAGAGGGAATCTGTGGACCAAGTATTATAGAAAGCTAAAGTGGTCAAGGCCAGGTTGATGGGGCCCTGAGCAGCCTAATCTAGTGGGTGACATCTCTGACCATGGCAGTGGGGTTTTAAACTAGATGATCTGCAAGGTTCCTTCCAAACCAAGCTATTCTGTCATTCCACGTTTCTATGTTCTCATAGAAAATTTGCTGTAAGCCACAATTTATTAATACTAATATACATATATATATATA
>VWYP01031785.1:0-17820 GCA_013400435.1 Pycnonotus jocosus
AGGAAAAAAAAAAAAAGGCAGCACAACATTGTTTTGATTACTTAGTGCAACCCCTACAGAAAGCCTGGCTACTCCAGCTACAGCAGTTAGTGCTCTGTTTCAACTCTGTCTCCATGAAAATGAAGAACACCCAACATACAAATATGCCTACTTGCTTAACAGCCATTTGCTAAACTTTAATTCAAGCATCATTAAAAAAGAAAAAAAGAAACAAAATTGTGACAGAAGTATTAAGGTTTGCACAATTAAACTCCAATGTTTTTAAATCCGAAGATTTTACATTTAATATAGGATTTTTGCATATGCAATGTTTCCATCAATTTTCAGGTGCTGCAAGATGGTATTTCTCTTTCTCAAAAAAATTATAAATTTCCACCAACTAAAATTAATTCCAACTAAGATTTCAATCTAACTTCATCACAGCTCCATCTCAAGAATCAGTATCTGAAGGAATATTGAAGAGACAGGAAAGAAAGTGTTTCTTTGCACAGAAGTTCTAGAAGAAGCCTACAAAGGTTTTCACCAAGAGAAACGGGAAAAAAATTCCTTCTTTAAAGATACAAAACAACACTGAAACAGCTGATAACAAAGCTTTTGGAAAATACCCATCCATCTTGTTTCCACACACAATGGAAAAGTCAACAACAAGCAAATGAGTCAATAATTCACTGAGAAGGAAGAAAAAAAAAATAGAAACACTTTGACCCCGAACCAGTTATTTTATATTATTCATAAAGGAAAATTTGGTGTTTAACACTAGAACTGTATTTTTATCCAAAGACTGAACTGCAGAATGTGCCTGACCTCACCATAACACCATTTTCACTCAAGAATGGTGCAAGAAGGTACACCTGGAGGACCAGCTTTGCATTGCACCAACTGGATTTCACAGTTTGTGGGCTAGCTGGATTTCTATTCCATCACAGCCTCCTCCTCTCCCTTTTCTCAATGAAAAGTGGCTTAAAGGAGTTGTAGATTTATTTCAAATGCTCAGCAGCACTTAACATATGGCTTTCTTAGACTCAATTTAATACAAGTGGGAACTTTTCCACGAAAGTATACTTTTCAAAAACCATGGGAATTCTTAGCAAGCTTAAAACCAAACAAGTTCTGTAACTGGACACAATTCTGAAATCATCGATTCCTTTTTAAGATGGAACTGGAATTCGCTGTAAAGTGAAAAGTTTCAGTCTAGACAACATTTGCTATTTACAATGAGCAATACAAACCAAACAAACAGCACAAACATGGCAGTCTTGATTTTGGACACTGCCTCCCAAATGCAGAATTTTTCTTCTTTCTGTGAGCATGTAAAATGCTTAACTGCAATGGATGGTCCTTTCAGAGCTCCATGTCTGTTGACTGTGATCCTTTTTCATCTGCAGTTGCACATGTACATAAACATGAATCAATGAAGAGTCTCTGAATTACTCCTGAGAATTAATTTAACAGCCAAGCAAAACACCTTCTTCCCAAAACATTCATGTTAGCTTCCTTGACATAAGCAAACAGAGCACATTAAAATATTGGCTACAAGAGGAGGAAAATATGGTACTAACAAGCTGGGGGAGTGGATAGGGGTAGTGTTTGTTAGTTTTAATTCTTTTATTTTAAATTACGGCCACCAATAAGCAGATGGTTTTGCAGATGTCTTTGGGTCTAACAAGCAGGGCAATACATAGTTTCTCCAAAGTCAATTATATTTTGTGAATTGTATCTGAATTAAAGACACCCAATCTATGCATTAAGAGAGATAATAATGACTCCTGCTGGCTGTTGCAATAGCTCAGCTATTAAGTATTCTGATTCTCTGGCTCCCTAAATATACAATAGCATCTCTTATCAAGCCAATTATTCACGAAGACAGGCTTGCTAAATCCTTTTACAAGCACCTTCCAACACAAAACAATACTCCTGGGATCCACTCTGCACAGACAAGAGCCCAGAACACTGATATAATCAGAGCTACCTCTATGCTAGCTGGTCACACTCATTAATTAGTGGCCAAAGAGCTAGCAAATTTAACTTTGGTATCATATCCTCAAGTTAAATATATACATTAATTCTGTCTATTCTACTGTTAATTCCCATTATGACTGAAAATAAAATAAAAAAATCACTGTGGAATATTAATTATAAACTGAGTAAAACCAAGTAATGAGTGCTCTCAAAATGAGTGTGGAAAACAGTAACTATAAATATGGATAAGAGAATCAACATGAAGTTTGACATAAATAGCCTCATTGAGAACTATTTTCCTATTGGATTTGGAGGTCACCAAAATATGCACACAGTTACTTAGAAATAGAACACCAACTAAGTCAAACAAAAACGAGGACTTACTGTGCCAGTTTTTCAGCAATGACACTCAAGGTGCCTATTTTTTTTGTACTAATCCTTCCTCCTCCTGTTTCTAACATGAAAAATGAAACTTCTCTTCCCTCAAAGAAAAACAAAATCCAATAATAACCCTCAAAAGTTCAGTCTTGGCAAGAAAATTTTGTAAAAGTTTCAGCTTAAGAAGTCTCCCTGAACTGAATTACTCAAGTGGCTAAAAGATTATGCAGCTGCTAACTTCACTACTTGGTATATAAGTTCCTAATAAATATACCTAAAAATCATTTTATAATTTGTGGGTTTGACCTACTGCATGAAAAAACAGAACATGCTTCTGGATGTGCATAATAATCAGATTCTGGTTTTTATCATCTCTCCACAGACAAGCAATACCTCAAGGTGCTTCCACAACAGCTTTTTGAGTGAAGAGAGATGTATTTCTGAAAAAATCACATTCCATTGAGAATTCAAGAGCTTTTAGCTCTTGCTCTTTTATATTTCTGAAAATATCTTTAGCAACCTACACAATCATTATAATATTCTGCAGTCCAAACAAATATTTTCAATTAAAGATCAAGGTAGGGCAGTAGTAGAGCTGTAAGGAAGGTAGCAGAAGACTCTTATTTTAGCTTCAGTTTTGCTAAGTACTGAACTCAGCAAAGTGCATATTCCAGCTGTGTAAAGTATTTATCTTGAAAGAAACACAAGAGGATGTGGGCTTTAAGCCAGTAAAATAGTAAATCATCTGGAATATCACAGGGTAGACCAACCAAACTGGTTTCACAACTGCCAGGGCATGAAAGCAGCAACAAGTACTTAACTCAGTTGCCACAGCTTCTTATAACGGAATCAAACTTTAGTAGATTTTCTGTATTAACACTTCTTTTTCCTGCCAAATATTTCCTTTCTGAATCTCCAAGGAGTCTAACTATTTATCAGAGCCATCATAAAATCTGGAGATCAAATTGGAAAAAGGGCCTTAACACTGAGTAACATATTTTGCTGCTGATACACGTATTCATAATCAGCTTTCATTTTTTCCTTTCTTGAAAGGCAGCAGAAGGATGACAGACTCTTAAATGCCAAAGAGGTAAGGTGATATAGGAAAATTACAATGCACATAGAAAAATAATACATCCACATAGTGATGCTATTTACATTAGCTTTAATACTCCTCGAAAGATCTTGGGAGTCACTGCAGGCAGTATTTTATAATATCAACCCAACAATCAGCAACAGTCACAAATATTAAGGCCTAGTAGGGAAAGAATGCCAAAAGCAGAAACTATCACTATTCTTGCCTTGAATATTCCATGAAGTTTCTTGCAATCTAACTCAGAATGGGCATAGTTACCATAAAGAAGGTATAAAGGACAACCAGAGGACAGATTTGCTAACTCAAAAGCAGAAACTGACTAGATTGGAACTTTTCAAAGCAGCTGGGAAATAAAACCTGAAAGAACAAAGAAAGAAAAGAAAGACCTTAAAAAAATAGCAAATGCTAACCCAGATGAACAGGGCAGGCAATGTATACAGACAACAGTTACTATTTCTCATGGAACAAAAATTGCCATTGTCAGATAAGACAATCAAGCAGCAGGCATATAGCAAAGGAAATATTTTTGCTCCTGCAGTGCACACTTAAAATCATGAAACTCCTTGCCTGCTGTCACAGACTGATGTGAAGCCTAACAGGACACCTGGATTTCAACCCAGGTAAGATAAATCCCTTTCTGAAAAGGGGTTATTTGAGGACACTTGTGGAAACCTTAGCAGAAGGGCACGCAATTTAGAGGTTCTCCTTGTCTGACTTATAGAAGCTCAGCACTTCTGTGAGGGTCACCCACTGGCCAGTTTTATTTTGAGGTCTGAAGGCACAGTGCCTGGCTCTGCTGAGACTGCACTGATGCTGACACAACTCTAAACCTAAGTATCCTCACAAAATCTGAAACTTGCATTTCAGTAATAATAGGACTTAATTACTGACTACATCAATTTGTTTCATGGGGAAACAATCAGCTTTTGCAGAAATGTCTTATCAATTGATGGGGTTTTGTTTGTTTAAAAAAACAACCAAACTTTACATATACTTGACATCCTTTTAGAAGCAGAAGCAAACTTCTGAGAAACCAAATTCCATGTTGCAGATCTAGATCTCACCATAAATCCTCCCCCGTAAGTTTCTCTCAAAAGCACAAATACAATCCTTACACTGGAATGAGGAGTTCCAGAAGTATAAGACTTCATATTTAAAGAGTAACATACTTTTAATGAAGTTTAACAAAATAGTATGACAAAATTTCTGCTGGCAGTATGACGTAAAAACAGCATAAAAAATTCTACTTCACTGATAGTTGGGATTAGCTGGACAATCTGTTTAGCTTCAGAAAAAAATGAACGCCTACACTATTTTAATAAAATATACTAATCAACTGTTTAAGATCTCACTCCTACACTAAAAAGTGCTTGTTTTATAAGTACCCAACTCAAACAAATTCAAATAGTAATTCAAATGTTAAAAATCATATTTAATGCTTTTATAGATAATAACTTTTTAATTTCATCCTAAAGGCATATGTAGAAACTGAGATGAAAGTGAAATGCTCCTGTAACACTTAACAGACATTTAAATTACTCAACACCTGCTTATATACAGCAAAAAACAATATACTAGTTATAGAAAGACACACAAGATAACTCTCCCCAAATCACAGGGTTTATTTTACTGTGGGACAACTGTGACAAGAAGGCAAGAACTTGGCATACAATTGCTTTAACTTTGATACCTGCCAAGAATCCAGATGTGGGATTGATAAATGGAAACTCCAACTCCCATTGGTGCAGGACCTCATAGTCTCTGCCCGTCTTCACTGCCCTCAGCTCCTCTTGCATATCCCACAAAGGGGCAAGGGGATCAAGATTTATATCACTTAATATGCTTTAAAAAGAAGAACCAGACCAACCAACCAACCAACCAACCAAGTAAATATAAAGCCACTAAAACATCATCCCCCCCAACCCATTCACTAGAAGGAGTAACACTGCTGTCTTGTGTTTTATTCCATCTGTACAAATGCATTGTTGTTCAAGTGCCATTCTGATTTACAAAGGGATGTGAGAAGTGTTTGTCAAAATGTCATGGATTCCTTTGGGAACATTAAACGTTCACGAAAACATTCCAAAATTGACGCTCGACCCAGCAACACAGTACTCAGAGCTCCATAATGACTCCTCAAGAGAAGTGACAAAAGTAGGCATGTGAGTGAGTTTTTGTTGTAGAACAGTCTTGAAGTTTCAAGGTGTGTTGACAACCCTGGCTTCTCACAGAGAGCATCAGAGAGGCTCTGGTGTGTCAGTGAGGAGGAGTTGTGACTGCATAATGCATATTTCACTGACAAATGATTTGGGAGCTGTCAGAAAGCTAGCAGAGAAAAAAACCCCACATGATCTGCAATGCCATTTTAGTAAATTTAAGATGATTACCATTCCCAGGGAGATTTGGGATATGCTACATTAGGAGACAGGAGTAAAACTAAATGAATCAACAAAATAAAGAATTACATTGTTCCTCTGCTGTAGCAATGCAAACAGAATAAGAATAAACACATTTTAAACAGCTGTATTTCAACTACACAGAGAAGGCACTAGAGAGAAATGGTAGAACTCTGTACAGTTATGAATATTGTACAAGAATATAAAAAACAGAAGTTCTTAGGTTGTATGGAACTAAAGCAAGTCAGTAGATCCTGTGAATTTGTGAGTTTAATTTACTGAGACCAGAGACCAATGTGTCTCTTGGACTACAGAGGAAAAAGAATGGCAAAAACCTGTACTTTTACTAAACTTGTCATTTTTCACTTCTCAATTAGACCTGAAAAAATAAATGCTAAACAAATTTCTTGAACATGGTCTTAACATTTTCATTTTTCATCCCACAATCTGGGAATAAACAAAAAACGGTGAGACTTAGACAAGTTCACAGGAAAATGAGTTGTGTCGTGCTGGCTAGGGTGCAGATGGTGGCATCTTCAACCAGTTAAGCAACAGAAGCTACAGCTTAAAGGGCAAACTCAAAAATTCTGTATGAGTATATCAGGAAATCTCGCAGCATACAAAGAAGATTTGGCTATGTAAACAGGAAATGTCCTGCTGTGCCTAAACGCCTCTTCACAAAATGAAATACTTAGGATTTCTCATTTGACCTTAGGCTCCCAAACAGCATGAAGATGCAGCAGTTCTAAGCTCACGTAGCAGAAAGCCAACCACACTGACTGTATTTGTGAGAAAATTTCACTAATTCTATTGCCAAGCTTACATTTATGCCTACAAGAATCTGCTTAGACGCACCTCTGCATTATGTCAGTTTCCAATTAAACCAGTCGTGGTAGTTGATGACAAAACACCATATTATATAAGAACTGTGAGAATTTAATGTTTTTGAAGTAGTTCAGACTATCTCTATCTCAACAGGATAACAAAGGGAAACTACTAAACCCACTTTCCTGACACTAAGGATCTTTGAAAAATGTTAAGTTTGCCATCTTTACACACCTGTAAGACACCAATTGGAACTGAACATATTTATTCAGTGTCTGTATATATGAAAATAAATATAGTATTGCCATCTTCAACTATTTGGTTTTGTTTCAATGTATATTTTCACAGGCACATAGATACACTAAAATAATAGTCTAGTGTTCAAAACTAAGAAAGGGAAAAGAAATAAAACACCAAAACAACAAAACCAGACACCAAAAACATCTCCCCAAGACATAGCACCTCCATTTTGAATCACAATGCTGATGCCAAAGTAAGGAGTACCAGAAGGAACTGTCTGAGGCCTTGTAGATATTTTAAACATGAAAAACATTAAACTGTAAAATGTCTTAATGATGTATTCTTCACAGATTTCAAAGTTTGACTCACACATGTACATTCAAGGAATGTAACTTCACCACTTGCAAGTAGACTGAAAACATTTCTTTTTAAGGCAAGAAGAAAAAAANAAAGTGATCAACAAGCCCTGCTATCCTGAACAGAAGTTTCAGGATTTAACACTTCAAGTCCAACAGGTATAAGTAAACAAGACTCCCATCAAGAATTTTTCCTTTAATATAAATACATCTTTAACTTTCAGATTAAGTAATGGCAAAAACATGCTACATGGTGTTTGTGGTCTTCAAGAAGTTGAGGCATGTTTATATGCTCTTCAAATGTTCAAAAGGGTCTTCGTGCCTTCACAATTTTTCAGCATTCTCCAGAAAATGAGCAGCAGGACCAGACTCAACATTTGTAAATGCAGAAACTATCCATAAAACCCTTTAACTGATACTTGCAGACATACTTCTGGCATCTGTCAGTCTGCAAGCCCATGTTCACCTTATTAAATGTACTCCTCTTTCCCTCCACCAGCCAACTACTTTCCACAGTGTTAGCTGCCCTGTAGGAATGCCACATTTACTGTTTCTTGACTTGCTCAAAATGTCCCCAAACAGATTATGCAAGGACAACAAAGAGTGATTTGCTGTGATTCTAACAATTTTCAGCTCTCAAAAAAGAAAAGCATGTTTTCCAACAAAGAAGTCTCACCACACTTTTTAAAAACAAAAAGTAAGGGAATTCCCTCTAAAAAACTGAGTGAAGCACCAGCCACTGTCATGAAGAAAATATGTTGAGAACCTACAGTGCATTCATTTCCTAGTTACTGCAGTTGAACTGACTTACATTAATAAATTTATCAAATTAAGGTAACAAGTTCTCACATCCAATCTGTGCAAAAATAAGCAGTCAGTAATTCCTAGACAAAGATTATGAGTCAAAAAAACACCTCATCAGGCATTCATGATGCTTACCAAACTGCACTATTTTTCCTTAGTTTTAACCATCAGGCTTGGTCAATAACATGCTGAAACTAGGAGAGAAAAAAAAAAAGACAAAAAACCCAAAACAAACAAACAAAAAAACCAAACCAAAAAAACCCAACCAAACCAGGAGAGGGGAAGAAGTAGTACTAGCCATATTACATTTCAGTATCTGCACATGGTTAATCAAAAATTAATATTCCCAAAGATTTCAACCCCACCTACTTTGTTATGACTTAAACCAGCTCCTGTTTAACCAGATCTGATACCAATTGAAAGCAGCAATTCTTTTCCTTGGGTCTGTTTTGTACTCTTGGCCTGGTCCCTACTCTGGCTCTTCAAAGCACAACTCAGATAGAGAAACCAACCCATAAAATGCTGAGAATGCCAGAGCCCAACTCTTGATGGCACTGACTTTTATGCAAATAACACATACCACGAGATGAGATTCACAAAAGCATTGCTGATTACACAGAGCAAACTAAAATTTTTATTATAAGCTATTACTTTTCATTAAGAAGCCATTAGTTCTTTTTTTTATTTTTCTGTACTAAAACAGATTCTTCATAGAAGTATGCAAGTTAGTACAGCTTCATAGACTATCCTGAGTTGGAAGAGACCCACAAGGGTCATCAAGTCTAACTCCTGGCCCTGCACAGGACAAGCCCAAGAATCCCAACATGTGCCTGAGAGCATTGTCCAAGCACTGCTTGAAGTCTTGCAGGCTTATTACCATAATCACTTCACTGGGGAGCCTTTTCCAGTGCACAACCACACTCTGGCTGAAAATTTTTTTCCTAATACTCAACCCAGAGGTAAAATGTTTTATAAATACTTTTTACTTACCCTAGAAGGTAAAATACTTGACAACACTTTTTGAATGAACAGATATATTTTTACACATACATGTTTTAGCAGTATCAGTCTCTCAAATGTTCTCATAGTTTCTGCTTTTCCCCAGAATAAGGGGATTTTACCATTCCTATGGTAAAGCTCAAGTCTGACTTATTTCAAGGTTTCCCATAAGGTTAAGTGACATGGCTCCGTAGCTTCCCTGTGTATGTAGGGTAACTGCTAACTCACAAGAGGAGCATGGAAAGGTATTTAGGGTTTTTTTGCTGAAGTGTCATTATACAGCTTATTATTTTATGGCAGTGGTAGTTCTATACGTGAAAAGGTTCAAAAAGGGAACTTTTTTTTTTAATTGATAATCTCAGGCTCAGAGCAATCTTTTTCAAAGCAGCAAGTTTCTCCTGCATGCTCCCTGCAACTTATGAGTAATTTTAGGCTTAGAGGAAAATCACCCCTCTATAATATTCATGGATTTAAAGTAACAGTTTATATAGACAGTGAATTACACAGAAGATGAGTTCTTCTTGTGTTCTCTCTACTTCGACCTCTCTTAACTCCTCCTCAACCTTTGTCAACAAAGGTTAAAGGTAAACCAAGGTTAAAGGTAAACAAGACAAAAAAGGGTGAGAAGATGGAAGGAATGGACTTACAGAGGAATGTAAACATTCTGAATAGCACAGTCCCAGTGCTCCAAAGGCCACGACAATACTGATAATCTAGGAAGGCATTTGAACATCAACACGTACAACCACAACATCGCAAATATCTCTGCTCTTCCATTAAAATACGACCTGTACTGTTAAGAGCTGTGGCTTTTAAGAACAGATCTGCATATACTTACACTGGCATTTGCCCAGAAAGCAGTAGGAAGAGATCATAATAAAATTATACCTTTAAATAGAAGTCTAAACAGGTCAGCTGAATGACCACCTCATCTAAGATTTACTGTAAAAGAATTAAATGCATTTGCAGCTTTTTAATAATTCATTCCCCTGTTCTTTTCCTAAGTTATCTGTCCCCATGAACAAAGCAATTCTCAGTCATCAAACGCCTAGAGAGCAGCTGCTTGTCAGAGGAGGAACCAAAATGTTTCTCTTCCAAAGACAGAAGCCCTGAAAGCACTTGGAGAAGAGCTTCACTGGGTTTACATGGCAAGGTAGAGACAGAGGAGTGTTGCAGAGGTGGCTTCTGCGAGAAGACACCAGAAGCTGATCTCATGTCAGACAGATGGTTCTACAGGATCAAATCACAGAATCACAGAAATATCAGGCTGGAAGGGACCTCATGAGCCTGGTTCAAACTCTTGGGAAAATCACAAATTGCTTCTTATTGTTACCTGTTTTATTTTTCATGACGTTTACCTTACTTAAAGGCTTTTATAGTAGAAAATTAATCCTAAGTAGGTGATACCTACTTTAATTTAAATAATATCTCTCCGAGACCAAGAGTACCTTTGTAAACAGACACTATAACCCACATCTGGCATGCAAACCTCCCTTTAATCAACTTGCAAATCAACTAACATCAGCAGTAGAACAAACTATATGACCAAGGCACAGCAGCACCTTGTATCCTGCTTTGAATATTAAGCTAAAAGAAGATAAGACTTCTTAAGACATAGAGCATTTCCATACTGTTTTGCCATGTCTGAACTATATTAAGCAAAACACCAGAGTGCAGTAACATGTTTAAGCTTTTGTGTCCTGTGAAATACAAGTTTGCATAATTCAGGAGAGGGAAGTGATTTAAATTGATAACTTCTAACTAATCTGAAAAACTACACTGTAACATAGCCTGGAGTTTATAAAGTGCTGTGAAATATATTTTTCTAATGAAAGCTATTTGCACTTCACAGGGTGCCAATGGGAGGTTACATCACTGCCCAACAGTACTTCAATCCCATATTAATAAGGAAGTCAAGTTATTTTTCTTCAGTTTAAATATATACTTCATTGCTACTGCCTGTAAGATTCTGAGACTTTTTCACCTTTAATCATAAACCTGAGGAATCGATAGCACCACATAGTCAAAAGAAGACTATAAGCATTGATTTGATTTATGTTCTCACACAACATGGAAAGATAAAACTTATGAAGAATATTATACTGGCTTTGTTCTCCCTACTTTTAGAGCTCTTGAAAACTTAAAAGTGAACTTAAAAAGGCTTAGAAAAGAGCTATGACCAAGAAACAAGAGAACTCCTTGGAAGATGTGAACAGCTTGTTCAGTCCAGCAAAAGGATGTGATTATTCACCAAGCAAATCCAAGTAAACAACAGTGCACAAATGTTGAGTGAAAGGAAAATTAGCATAAACAAGTTCGAATTTCCAGATTAAATTTATTTTTAATGAGTTATCCAACTCTCAGAGTAACAAGGTTCTGGAACAGCCTTCTAGCAGAAATAGAAAGGATAGAAATTCTTTTTAAAATGGAGCTTGACAAGCAGGGATTTCACTATGTAATACTAGCAGGAGACTGGATTTAATAAAGTACATTCATAGTAGCAAATTTCCCTATATTCCAGATTTATTGATAATTACAGATTTGAGAATATAGGAAAAATAGAAAGGCAAAGATATAGCACTCACTTACTTATTATTCAGTAGGAAGAAGGACTGTATTGTCCTCTGTATTTTTTTTTTCAGAGGATGAATATGAAGTCTTTTACTATTACAGGAAACTGCAAATTGCTGTAGCACTTCTGCCCACAAAAACCCAAGAGATCTGGACAAGTTCAGTGACCACAGCATCATATTTTCCATTGTAGTAAAGACAATATTCCTGAAGCAGCTGGTCTCTTATTAATTGAATTCATTTATCTTATTCATAGCAAATGAAGCACACAGTAGACAAGCCAAGTGGCCCATTAAGAAACAGATTAAATTTGACCTTTTAAAGAAATCAATTTAAAAATCCTAATTTTAAAAAAAAATCCACAGTATTTTCTTCAAGCAGAGACATCATTTCATGTGGCATTTGAAACTCAAAACTGCTCCTTTGGTAGCCTGACACAATCCAATTACCAGGTTTCTCTAAACAACACCAGTTTCAATATTAAGGCTTAAGAACACCCATGCTGAGTCATTCAGGGTCTTTGTTAATAATTTGTAATAATCATTACTGAAAGTATGAGAATTCACTTGCAGGCACTACTGGTTCAAACTGAAACATCATGTGATGGCTAGAAAATAATGCACCCTGTAACAGTCCACTACATCCTGGTACTTGTTTTCATCACATGTATTTGGCTAAAGATAATATGATACAGACTGCAGCTGCTTTAAGCACTAGAGGAAGCAATTAAGATCCTTCTCTGGCCACCAACCAGCTTACTGTTGGTATCTCTGCATGAAAGGCAGAACACTTAAAAATGTTTTTGAAAGTTACATCCATAATCCACAGATAATGCAGACACCAGCAGAGATTGCACAGGACCCTACAAATGCCTAACAGAAGTAACAGAGCAGCAATGGAACAGAAAACTTCAAAAACAAACAAACAAACAAACAACAACAACAACAAAAAACCCAAACCACTAATGGCAATGAGTAAGTTTCAATTTCCTTTTAGTGGAAAAAAAGAAAATGTAGTCTTTTGCTCTAAATACTAGTTGTAGGACAGGGCTGAAGTAGGCATGATGACCAGATGTGTGCTCCATGGAGCTGCTGTTGACTACAGTGAATCCTTACTTAGTAAGTAACTTATTAAGTGTGAATCTGGGAATATCCAGAACAACATAGATCATATGGTCTAGCTTAGTTAGCATCACATCTTTATGTATGACCATACTAAGAGGGATTTTTTTTTTCCTCCATCGGGAATAGTATACTTAGGGACCAAGAAATGTAAGGTACAGCTACATAAATAAAGGAGAATGACTGCTATCAAAATTCAGCAGTTAGTATTCAATGAACTCATTCTTGCTTCACTTAGAATCTGGAAAAGACATTGCAAAGACATCATCTTACGAAAATATGTGAGGCAAAGGTATCTGGGAAAATGCACCTCTCTGGAAAGATACAAAAGTCTTGTTTTTTACATGACAAAAAAAAATCCCAAAAGAGATAAAAACATCGTAAGTTCTTATGCTGTCATTTTTTCCTTTTTTTTCCAGGGAGCTAATTCCCAAAATTTCCTTATGTATAAATACGTTCATCACTGTATTTTTATAATTAGGCTTACTGTAGAAGTGAATCATCCCTGAAAACCCCAAAATATGCTAAGCAACTTAAGACAGTCTTTCTTTGTATGAAATTTCTATAAAACCCTAGTAAATAACACCTCCTTGCACCCCTTGCAAGTATTTCCATCTTGTGTCTCTGTTTCTCCTTGTGTCAAGTAGTAAAATAAAACTAATGACTGCTACTAAATTACAAAATCCTAAAAATATCTGCTAAATCTTATTTATATTACATGTTTATATAACACCACAGCTCTGCATTACTATTTGCATCATTTGATTGGACTTGAGATGGAGAGGGCCTCAAAAATCAGAGGGAGGAAAAGGCAGCTTCTGCACACAGTGAGCCGTAAGATCACCTGTACAAGATGAATGTCACTTTCTGGATTGTTAAATACAATACTCATTAACTCTGGCAAGTCAATAGGTTTGTTATGGAAATTAGAAGCATACAAGTAATTCTATAATGGAATTTCCTATATAATCTATAGGACGACTAGGTTGATTAGGTTGCTTTTTTTCAGAAGATAACTACAAAGAAATTTCAAAGTACATTACTAGCAAAAAGTACAGGGAGAAACAGACTTGATGTCTTAATCAAAAACAACCTAGAATGAACAAGAAGGAAAAATATCAGTTCTACCTTAGGACTCATTCTATAGCTGGACCACACAATGTGAAGCATTTAGGCATATGCACTTTCAACATGCACCTGAAAGATCTATTGAATTAGGTGACTGAAGAAATTATGAAATCAACAATTACCTAATAATCAAGAAGGTCAGATCTTACAGGAAATCATTCTCTCTAAAAAGTTTTTTACCCTCTTAATTCCTAAGTTAACAACAAAAACTCTGTTCTGAGTGCACTAAAAAACTATATGCTTCTACTTAAATGTGCCTATACACAGGGCTGAATCTCTGTCAAAAAATTTTTCATATAATAGGCAAGTATCTTAACATGCATAAACTAAATCTTTGAAGAGCTAGTAATGCATTTAGTACCTCAGCTGATTTGAAAAAGGAAGTGTAGTCCATCGGTATAAATACTAATTCTAGTACAAGGCTGAATTAGGCACAAAGTCCACGCAGATGGGGTGCTAACACCTAGCTAAACTGAAACATATAATCTTGTTGTTCTGGGCTACTCACAGAGTCCTGCTTATTTAGAAAGACAATGAAACAGTGCAAAAAAATGTAAGGAAAAAACTGCTGAGCATTTGATATCAATTCTAGCTTTATTAGTTCCTACCGCATTCACAATAGCCAACTGCTGCTTCATGCAACACACTCTTACAGCTCTGCATGCCACCTTGGAAAGCAGCACTCTCCAGACTTAATGTAGCAAAACCACATTAAAATAAAGTCTGACTCGTTTTGGGACCACTCCAATTAAAATGCAAAATATTTGCATACTGCATTGAGAATATTTGTTCTACCTTCAATTTATGCGGAATCTGCCAGGTATCTATAACCATTGCATTGTTACAGTAACTTGAATACCTGCTTGTGAAAACATTAAAATTTTGTTACATCTGTAATACAGAAACTTAATTTTACCTGAAAAACCATGGATATGCTGTAATTTCATATAATAAAGCTTATATTTAGCAACCTTTGAAATACTATTGTGTTTTCTAACTGCATTCAGTCAGTTGCACTGTCTCTTCTCTAAGCATGGTCAGGGATGACACGCTCCAAAACTCATTTCCGTTGAAGCTCTACAGCACAGTCTATAGAGGTGTTTTTTTTACCCCATCAGAACTGATCCTACAAAATGATGTATAAATAAAAATCCTAGATTACCTAGAGATAAAACTCGGTAAATAATGTCTGTTTTGTTTCTGGGTTTGTAAGTTATTAAATATTCAAAAATCAAATAATAGAGCTATCACTGAACTCGACTACTTCATAGTTTGATTTTCAAACACAATTTAAGAAATTTGAAGAAAATAAAAGGCTTGCATAAGTATTTTACACATCACTGATTTTAAAGGTGAGTAGGAGTAGCTAATTTGTTTAAACAAGTTAAATTTCTGTGCTCTAGAAATATACAGTAATGCTACTTGCTGTAACAAGTACACTGTCCTTGTAGCATCTACAACTGTCTTCAGAGCATGTGTCCAGGATTTCTAATTCGTTGAGAAAAATCCAGACAACTCTTCAGCAGCCCTAACACAGGAATTAAGGCAATATTCTATAGAAGAATGACACAGTCTTGAAATTAAGGGATTTGAAATTGGAGGATTTGAAATTAAGGGATTTGAAATTGGCAAAAGGACAAGGATTTCTTACTATACCAAAACAAACTTTATTTTTAAGGCTAAAAGACACACAACATTCTAGATTTGTATATAGGACACAATAAACATTGTGTCAAACAGAATAACATTTAAACTAAAATGTTTTAAAAATCCTGAGAACTTACAAATTAATTAGCCATTACTTGAGACAGAAATATTGCTTTAAATCCTGCAAGGACTCACAAGTGTTCTCCCCAAAAGTAATGGGATTGCTCACTTCAGAATCAAGGTTCAAATTACTTCTCAAATACAATATTTGTTCTACTGCAATCTGTCTTTGGCAGTCATAAAATGGCTTGTGGTGGAAATGACCTTAAAGATCATGAAGTTCCAAACCCCCTGCCATGGGCAGGGACATCTCCCGCCAGACCAGGTTGCTCAGGGCCCACCCAACCTGGCCATGAACTTTTCCACGAAGTGGGCATCCACAGTTTCTCTGGGCAACCTGTAACAGAGTCTCACTACCCTCACAGTGAAGAATTTATTCCTAATATCCAACTACATTACCCCTTGGCCTAGTCACTGTATATCCTTGGAAAAAGTCCTTCTCCAGTTCTTTATGCCAGTACTGTCCTCCAGTCCAGTTCTCCAGTTCTGTATGCCTCTCTTTAGTTACTGGAGAGGTGAAGGAAGGTTTTCCCAGAGCCTTCTCTCCTCCAGGCTTAACAGCCTCAACCTCTCAGCCTGTCTTCAGATAGCCTAAGAAGAAAGTTGTGTTTGTTCATACTTAATCTGGAACCAAAAGCAGTCAGTTCTCAGTGCTAGTCCAGGTCAAAAAAGTACTCATGTATTTACTATTTTGTAAGACCAGGTTTGTAATAGTAAGTTTTTACTACTTAAAACTTACTTAAAACAAGGTTAAAAGTAAACCTACTTAAAACAAGCTCAGACTTTCTGTTACACGAAGAGAGCTTTTTAGCAACAAGAAAGGCTTGAAGTACAAATAAAACTTTTTTGCCTGTAAAGAAAACTACTAATGAGTTTTTAGAGATACAGGTAGACTGATACAAACATACACACATACATACACACACGCGCGCATGCACACTATTTCTGTGTAATTGGTCATCTCACATCCTGTGTGCATGGGTTCGGGAATTTATTAAATTTAATATAAATTCACATAAGATGTTAGACTTGCACCCAGCAACTCACTAAAACTTAGATGTGTCCAGAAATATATGCATTTATATGAAAAAAAAAATTAAAAATAGCTGCTTTATGTAAATGCAATGCTCTAAATATAGAGTTGATGCATGAACAAGTACAATTCAACCCTACTGCTGGGTAAATAAATCCTCAGAACTTCTACCTCGTAGGTAAGGACACAAACTTTGGGTTTAGACTCTGGGTTAGGAACAGTTCTTAAGAGCACAGAGCTCAGAGCAACACCTGTTCCCTGTCCACATAACATGCAGTATTGCTACCCCTAACCCTACAAAAACCAGCATACCATGTCAATGCAGCAGATATTGTTAAGGATTAAAGCGATTCTTTCCTTTGACTGTCTCATGATGCAAAAAGAGATGCTGTAAGTTACTTTTCTTCTCTCCGTGAAGGAAAACTTTGGGCAACAGGTGAGAGATCCACAGCGATTTAAAGGCAAGAAGTAGGTGGCAAGGTTTACAGGACGGGAGGATAAACTGAGTCTAGTGACGCTCCTGGGCAACTCCTAGCTTTCACTTTATGATCTTCAGAGCATGACCGACGTTTTCATGCCCCAGAAAGCTGTCACAGACCTTTAAAAAGCACTACACTGTCCGCGTTTATCTCTGCTCTCAGAACCTTTCAAAATACATAAAAGTTAATTTACTACATCAAGACGCGAGAGTATGGGGGGAAGATATAAACTCTCCCTATAAATTCACTTCATTATCTTGCTTTGCCCACTTATTACGAACATCTTCGTTATCTGAAGACAGGAAACTAGCAGCCAGCCTGCCAAAAAGAGCCCCCGCCGCAACACTCCACCCCAGGTCCGTACTGTACAGCGATCTACACGGCGACTTTCCGCCCCAGCCCGACCCCGACCCCGGGCTCTGCCCGCATCCCCAGCCGGGACCACCTGGCCGCTCCGCGCCCCCGCAGTGCCCGCAGTCCCGGCAGGGAGGGCGCGGCCGGGCCGGGGCAAGGCCCGCACCGCCCCCGCTCCCCCGGGACACCCACCCGGCCCCGCCGCAGGCCCGGCGAGGCAGCGAGCAAGGGAGGGAGCGGGGCAGGGAAAGATGAGGAGGCGCCTTTCGGCGGCCGCCGGCAGGGGAGCCCGCGCCCGGCGCCCATTCAAACAA
>VWYP01031785.1:18110-40123 GCA_013400435.1 Pycnonotus jocosus
CGCGGCCCGGCAGTGCCCGCCCCTCGCTCGCCGCCCCTCCGCGCTCTGCCCTCCAGCGGCGGCGCTGCCTCCGGCCGCTACGGCCCGCGGCGAGGAGCAGGGGCTGCGGGGCTCTGTGAGATCCAGCGCTCGCCTCCTCCTTTACCAGGGTTTGGGACGCCCAGAGCAAAGTCGAGAAGGAGGATCCAGCACCGGGGCACGAGGGCAGTGCCAAGGGTGCTCGTGGAGGAGGCTGGTTTGTGTCGCGGTGAAGCTGGGGCAGGAGCGCTGCTGGGGCAGGAGCGCTGCCAACCCGAGCGGGGCCGCTCTGGCACGGAGCGGATCCTGCGGGCACCCAGCACGGCCCCGGCCAGCCTGCCCCGTGTGCGTGTGCGGCCTGCGACGGGCCAGAGACAAAGATGAGAACATCCGTGTTCTGCCATGGCACTTGGTTACTATGAAGGGGATATAGCTGAGCCAAATCCATCAGGAAACTGCAAGCCTGGTTTCTGCCGCAAAGTTGGGTTTTTACAAGTATGTGAGTGGGCTTATTACAGTAAACAGAAACACTTCGGTTGATTCTTGTATGTTTATCTGAACCAGTTTATCCAGGCATACCGTGTCAGTATGTAAGCATGTACACAAATGTACATACTGGATTTAAGGAGAGCTCTCTGTAAACACACCTTCAAGTCGGCAACAACTCAATTGGAAACAACCATCAAGGCATGGCCATGAAAGTAATTGTGCTTCAAGTCAGCCCACCACTTGCCAAAAATGGCTTTCAAGAAGGTAGCCATGCACACACTCCTACCAAATCATTGTCCCCATGTTTACACAGTTGAATATGAAAGTGTGGGAAGGCTCAAAACTCCTACATGCTGTAATTCCTTGATATAATTTGTGTTTTTCACACTTCTTTGCTGTTGATCAAAACTCACCTCTTTGTATTCACAACAGATTTTTGTGAGTGTCAAAGATGCAGAGGAGATGCTGCCATTTCTCCTAGTACAGCCTGCAGAATTTGTTGAAGTGGAAAAATAATAGTTCTCAGGTTTTACAAGGCTGAGACTTCCTCAGGACAGTATCAGTTAGCTGTCAGTGTTGTTACTAATACACCCATTGAAGTATCTTTTAATTCATAGTGATCGCAAAACTCTGCTCATTAACATTACCTATTTTTCTGATAATAGGAGGAATAAAACTGAAAAAGAATGCTTATTTCCATGCTTTTGCAGGCAGTAGCATGTAATTTCACTTGTAAACTAATAAACCTTATATAGAATCCAGTTGAACTATTGGGAGGATGTTCCAAATGGATCTTTTTTCTGACTATTAAAAACCTAATTTTCAGTCTACATATATTCAGAGTCATTTTAGGCACAGTTGTTCTCTCTTCAATGTCATCTGTAACTGAAAACATTCATTGTCTTCTACCATGTTTATTCTTTGATGTAGCTTTAGAATGCAATAATGTCATCTCTTAACTCTTCCATACAATACCTGAAATAAATCAAAGCTTTCTGTCATATAATAAAATATTGATTTCCTTCTTTATTCTTGTTCTTCTCTAGATGTCTACATCATAGTTTATTGAAATTATGTGCAAGACCTTGTTCAGTCACATTAATGACTATGTTATTGAACTAAACACCTGTGATGAAGATTGCATCTGTCTATTTCACAGCAAAATTACTACTGTGCTTCACTAAGTCCCTTAGATCTTTCCTTTCCTGTCTTCAACTAGCAGATTCCAAAGTAAAAACAGAAACATTCGTTGGTCCCAAAAACATGTACTAAGCATTTTAGTTCAAAGTAGTTACACTGGTAATCAAGATGACTGATTTTTTACTATATAATGTTCTCATCTTAAGAAATTTCATAAGCACATTGTTGCTTTTGGTATCAAGATCATGAGTGGAAATATTAATGAGACCAATATTAATAGCATATTCCATCCAAGTAACTTACCATTATCCATTTAACTGGTTTCCCATTTCTCACAATAATCCATAACTTTCTCAGCCCAACTGAGAATTTCTCAGCATACGATGTATCAAAGTTCATGTAAAAATTCTACTAGTTCACATGTACTACTGTTCCCTTTTCTCAGCAAAAAACTTTCTTTTTAAGGAAACAGGTCTGTTAAGAATTGTCTTTGCTTCATAACGCAATATGTGGCCAAAATCCTGCATTATCTTCCACTGTCAGAGAAAAGTTTTATGGTTAACCTGTGAGCTTAATGAGCATTTATGACTGCATCCGGAAGAGGGTCTGATAAATGAGGGATCTCGCACACTTGCAGAGTGTAACTAACTAAAAAAAGTCGTGATGAAAAGATAAGTCCTAGGGTGTGTTTTGTGTTGGAGTTAGATGGGACCTCGTAGTTTGCTGCTTTCTAAAGAAAACAAGGTATTTGAAGATGTGTTTGGGAAATGTAGAGGCCCAAAATTTATAGTGAGCAGGATAGATCTGTATTTGGTGTGGTTTCTTTTTTCTTTTCTTTCCCTTAGAAGATTCTCGCACAGTGTCCTGGTAGAAACGGTAGGTTTCATCCCTTGAAAAGATGGGAGAAACTGGGGAGAAGCCTAAACATTTTGAAACAGCATCTTTCTTGTAAGGCAATAGTATGCTAGAAGAGAGTGAACCATATTGAAATACAATTTAGACACCTAGCTAGGTAGAAGCACCAGTCTTTCAAGTAGAAGGTTCTAATAAATGAGTTAGCCTGATGTTATTACTAGCTGTTAAGAGATGAATGAAAAATGGGACACTTCTTTTTTCTGAGCCCCAGGGAGATATGTCCTGTTTTATCAACTTCTATGTTTGTTATTCTAAGCTTATTCTAGTATCTTACACGCTAATGAGGTCAGATCAGTTACTGTGGATTTCTCCTTCATTTTAAATGTAAACATTGAACTGTAATTTCCAGACAGTGGCCCTAGTCTGACTCTAGAGGCTACCTGGGGCCAATTTCTATGCAGCCTGGGAAGAGAAAAGGAGAGGCGTGTCTCAGTACAGCCTGCAGCAGCACCTATTCCCTCCTGGTAGTGTGAGGAGACGGCTGCACATGCAGTCCCCAACACTTATGGCTCCCTCCTCCTCTGTTAGATGCTGTTAATCTAGGCAGTTAATGCAGAGAAGGACCGTGAGTGTTTCTTATCTACTGGGGAATTTTTTTTGATAGAGACTCTGCCAACTTCCTTGTTGTTTCTTCTGCCTCAATGTACACAATTATGGGAAAATTACTTGCAGAGCTGTGTGGCATTGCTCCGTCTTCTGAAAATTGCTGCTTTCCCTTGAGAGACTGGGATTATAGACAGAAAAATGCAAGGACACTGATGCTTGTAAGTCCTCTTGAACTGCTTGAGTGTACAGGGTTAACTCTGTACCTCTCTAGCATAGAAAATATTAATAGAATAGAAAACCCTGCTCAACCAATTTTTTACAGAGTATTTAAATTTGTTTTTGCTCTCTAAAGAGCTTTTTTTACTTAAGTTTCCCATAGGTTTCTTCTTGGGAATTGCCAAGGTTCCCAGGAACTTTCTAGGATACATTCTATTAAAGGTTTTCAGTTTCTCCTTATTAATTTATTACATGCTAAGATTATATTGGTGAAGAGTGTTAAATTAAAATAAAATGAAAATTCATGAAGAAAGTAGGTCTAAGTGTTTTATTTTCTTGCATGTATAAACTGAAAGTATTACTACTCTGTCTGGAATACTCTCATGTTGTTAACTGCCTGTTAAATGATATAGCTGCCAATGTGTTCTGTTTGTTTTGTTGGTTTGGGTATTTTCACTGCAAGTTAACATTGTCAGAGGAGGAGAGTAGCTAGACAAAATCATAGTTTGGAAACCACGCCTTGTAATTTAGCATGTACAGACCACATTATCCTGAAATATTGGTCTCTGCACAAGGGTCAACTCACATGTGCATTCCTATCAGTGTTTCAGATTGTCATAAATAATTACAGATTGGTAAACTTTCTCAAAAAAAAAAAGTAGTGTTTTTAATACATGAGCTAGCTCCAAGTGGTTTGGAGAAGCTTCAAACAGTGAAGTTCAAAGCTGAAATTAGAAATCATGTTTAGTAACTCTTATGCTGTGTTTGCTTAAGCCTCCTGGGTACTTCTGGGTTGAATCTGAATATTGCCTAACTGGCTGTGGTTCTGCCTTCTGGTATGCTCAAAACAGCATTTACCTCAAGAGGTAGGTGCCTGACACCACATGAGTTACAGTCCCTTGAAACAAGCAGCTCCCAGCTTCCAGATGGGATGGATAGAGTACCCGAGACTGAGCAGATGAAAGCTACTCAGCATTCTATGGGAAGCAGTAGATGTGGCAGCTAAAAAATCACAGTAAGGTAATGAGGACTGCTTTATGTATCCTAGTACCTAAAGTATTAACCTATAGAATAGGAAAGCTAAATATTAGGTACCTCCAGTCTTGGTTCACAGCATTATCTCTAGAAGGGGGGAACTTCAGATCACACTTTGCCTTGCATTTCTTCTTAAAGTTTTGGGAGTTCCACTCAGCATGAAAAATTTTTGGATCACTCTCATGTCTATATACAGTAGAGAAGTACCTTCATTCTTTAATTTTCACTTTGGAAGCAAAGCATCTGAGAGGTAGTAAATGTATCATTTTAATTGAAATTAGATTAATGTATTCTTTGGTGAGATTCTGTTATAGCCACTTGCCTCTATTTTTCTGAAAGTAACTTTGGGACATTATTGATTATAACAAGTAAACAGTAAGTAAACAATAGGACTATCATCATCAAGGTGAACACCAAGAAATTAAATTTTCACGTCATTATCCACAATGATTCTTTCATGTCCAGGATCCGGTTCCCTAAGTGGATGCCTTCCTTACTAGCCTTGTCACTTGTATCACTTTGAACATGAAAGAAGAAACAGGCTATAGCAGCTGTAAGCAAATGCTGGTCCTGCCTCTAGTCAGCAGACTGCAAGATAGTGCCAGATAAGAACTGGGTGATTACATGATCTAGATGAGCAGCTAAAAGGCAGGCTATATTCAGCTCAGCCCTTTGTGCTCACCTTTGCATGATGTTTGGGCCAAAGTGGGTGCCTGTGATGATTGCAGACTGTTTAGGTATCAAGAAACAGGAATTACAGAAGGTACCTGAAGGAAGTTCAGTCACTTTGGAAGATTATGGTAGAAAGGATGCCACAGAAAGCTTAGCAAGAGAAGGAAATTGGACAGACATCTCTGCTGTCTGCTTCATCACGTGTACCTCTACTGCATGGAAATTAGACAGATGCCAATTGCAGCCACAGTGGGTAGGGGAAACAGACCTCAGGAGACAGCAACTGGTGTCACACATAAAGTCTTCGCTGTGCTTCCTGGGTTTTCAGGGCCTGAATCAGATCTGTGAATATACAGCAGTGAGATGGCATCATTTTTGCCAGCTAATAGTTTAATAATATGATTTGCAGGTATGTCAAGTCTTTAAAGGAATGGGAATTATTAATTTCAGACTTATCCTCACACCTCACTCTGTAAATTTGAACTAGTAACTGTAACCTGCATCCTGTGCACTCTGTGGAAGAAGATACTAGTTTATCTCTGCTGTGTCTGTGTGTAAGATATGACACAAATGTCAGTAGAGCCAAGAGCTCCTGCATGCTCACATTAGCTACTGCTCACCAGGAGACTGAAGTCCTTAGCAGTCAGTACTCTTCAGCACATAATTTGCATTTAGGTTGACTCAGCAGATAACTGGGAAGGCTTTTTATGATATAATGTCATCTTTTTTGGGTGTGTTGATATCTGCTAGGTCTGTCCTAGCAGAGAACCTTTGAGAATCCAGGGGAGTCCATTAGCAACTCTTGGCAGTGGGCACTGGTAACGAGCAGGGTCAGCCTACTGCTGGTTCTTCCCTGTGCAGGAAGAACACAGCTGAAATGCCCATCCAAAGGGCGAATCTTGCAAGCCTCTTGGCAGCCATAAAGCAGTGAAAGCATTTTGCCAACTAAAAGGCTGGATTCAGTTTGGAAAGATAAATCTGAACTTGGCCAAGTTAAACAAAGCAATAGAAATGTTGGATGACACATGAATTACCAGTTTCTCAAAAGCAAGCCCTCCCCTGAAAATTAAATTTAATTACAAAAAATTTTACTCAGAAAGGAAGGCAATTCCAGAGAAAATACTAAATAAATGCTATTTTGAAGTTAATCTTTAAGTATGTTTATCATTCATCTAATTATGTGTTTACAGTGGTACATACACCAGAAACTAAATCAATAATTTGTTTACCTGAGCATTTTTCTAATTCTCTGCATTACCTAAAGTTCTGCTTTTATGCATAGGCAGAAGTGCCTAGGTCCTGATAGAAATAAATAGTTCGAGCTTATAAGTTTTGCCTGAATCCAGGAAAAAGGTGTTTTGTGGCATATAAGGAAAGAATAATTTATGTGCCTACTCATTAAAGCCTACAAGGATGTTTTCTAACCCTGTTCTTCTCTGAAAGCTAGTCAAGTAATTTATGTGAGAATCACTGAGTAGCAATTCGAGGATGAGAGACACAGGCTGTGATTCTGAGTGTTTGGGTCAGATTTAGAACAGAATACATGCAGTGAAATATACATTTCTTTTTACAGGTTGGAAAATGGAGACAGATTAATAATGCAGGAGCAAGTTACTTCCATAAACTTGTCTACACTTGGAAGTTTGCTAAAGTACCTATTGTAGAATAGCAGTGTCCCCTTGAGGATTTACAGCAAAATGATCATCCTAGAATCAATTAGGGGTAACTATCTCAGTGAATCTCAAAATGCATATAAGAAATATAATGCAACATTAAGCTTCTCAAGAAGATTTTAGCATGTTCTTATTCTTTCTTTATATGGGAACTCTAATTTTTAGGGCTATTTTTCCATTTACTGTGTAATTGATATCTGCTTTCACGTGGATTTTTCTCTTAATCCTCTAAAATATGTGACTTACATTGTAATTTCCAAGATATTGAAGTGTTTACTGCCAAATGTAGGAAAGTGCTTCTTGTTTTAGTAAAAAAACCGAATCAAATAGAAAGTGAAGTCTGTTTTTCGTGGCTTCATCAATGCACATTAGATCTTCATGTGAACAAGGGAAATATGTTCTTTCTTTGAACTCTGTTCTCTTCTCATCAGTGTTTCATTTTTTGTTTAATTCATAATGTTTTCATTACATTAAGGGAACAACAGGGTATCCCTCCTGTAGATAGTAGAATACTGTCTGTCTTTATACTTTAATCCTCAGGGTAATTTCTTTTGTTTGAGTTAAAACCCTCTTGGTTTTGAGTTCCACAGAGTCTATAACCAGAAATGTATTGATAGTCATGTCAGCTATATTACAAATGTATTTAAAAATAAACAAATCACATATCTAAAAAGCTATTAAATTAGGGTGTTATAACCAACCTGGGTAATTTTTCATGTAGTTGCAAAGACTCAAATAAAAATAGTCTGCAAGTGTTGAAATTATATTTTCTATGATGTAAACCATCTCAGATTTCATTTTTCTTATTGATAACTTAAAAAATTGAGTATTGCATAATGATGAACCCATATTTGGGAGAAGAGGAAGAGATTGTCTTCAGTCTATTTTACACGTGGCAAACAAAACTATCTAATGTTTCTCAGAGCCATGGGAAATCAAGCTGTGATTCAAATTGCTGTTAGTCTGTTTTGCTATTCAATATAGATTTGCTTCTGTGTGGTCCTTGTTTAGCACTGTAATTATGCAAATGATACTGGCTGAAGACAGATACCTTAGAAAACAGATGCTCCTAATCTGGAATTCTAAAATTAAATTAGACATTGCTGAAAATTATACATTTTGTAACTCTCTCCTCCTTGTATTGGAAGAAGAATATTGTGTAATATATTTATTGTGATTGCTCTCCCCCCTCTTCCCTCCATTTCTGAAAATATAGAAATTTAGGAGAGAATCAAAGTAGACATATATTATGAATTTCCTCTCCTAAATCATCCTCGAGAAATAACTTGATCCCCTCTTGTTCTTGATATGATATTTTCTTCATTTGTTCAAATAGTATCCTCTGTTGTTTCACCACCCTGATGAAAAGCTTCTCTAGCTCTAACCTTTTGCTGTCAAAAGCTGATTTTGTAGGATTAGTTATCATTCTCATTACTACATTCTATAAGGAGATGGCTCTTTGGAAGAACATCACTGTGTAAATCATTGTAACCCTAGGACAATTCTGTCCCCACCATCTAGCTAAATATTTCTCATTCTGTATTTTGTCTATTTCCTGTATTCTGAATTTTATTTTCTCTTTTCACCATTACACATTGTTTTGTTGCTTGTTCCAAACCCAGTAAGATAAAGCTAGTTGTCTTACAGATGTGTCAAAATTGTTTTTAATTGTGATCCTTTCACCAACAGTAATTTCTATTTCACCATGACTAGTTTTGATAATTGAAAATTTGAACTTAGATCTCTTTGGGAGATCTCAGCAGGGCAAGGCACTCAGCAGGACATTACTTGGGCATTACTAGATATTTTCACTTCCTCAGCCTCTTTTGTTTCTCAAAAATATGCTCACTGTTCCCTTTGTCTTCCAGTTACTTCTTACTGCTAAAACTTTTTTTGCCTAACTCTTTATGTCACTTTACATCCACGTCTTTGCTTTTATTGATGTGTGCTTGGCTTCTTATGTTCATCCTCACTTTCAGTTTTTGTATGATTCATTTTTCACTGGTCCAAGTTACTGAAGAGCTCTCAGTACAGTGCTACTCCTACTGTGGCTTTTCCTGTTTAATTTTTTGGCTTACAAAATAACCTTTCTGTAGTCCTACCTGTACTCTTTCAAATTCTTTCAGAAAATTACTCTATTTACCATCTCCCAGTTTTCTGAAGTCTGCTTTTCTGACAACCCTTGCCCTATTCAACTACTTTTGCAATCTTTGTTTTAGTAGAGAAATAAAATTTGTCCTTTAATTATAATCCCCTGGAGAGAATTCTTTATGCTTTCCCAGGAGTCAGAACCATATCTGAAAGAAATACTGCTATGAAAGAAGAGACTGCTCTCTAAATAAACAGTTTAAATAACAGTTGCTCCTTATGATGCCTTGAGCAACTGTTTCAATAGAAGTTTCCTGTGTTTTGTATATGTTGAGGTTATAGCAGATGAACAAGCTGAAATGGAATTAACAGTGTTATATCATTGCAAAAGGGCATTTTCTATCAATTTCTTTGTGAAATAAGCTCTGGGCTGGACAACTTTGTACTCTTCTTGCAGTTCAAGGATGTGGACTAGGTGGAGAGGGATAAGCAGGGAGCAGTGATATTGATCAGAGGTCTAGGAAACAAGAAGAAATTCTGGAAGAATGTAACGTGTGTTTTATGCAGAGAGAATACTAAGAGTATACTGAGTGATACAAGACTGCTTCGAAGAGAAGGGGTATCTGGTTTACATGCTCAAACAAAAGGCATTTGGTTCAAATTGCAGGGTGAGAGATTTGGGTTATACTAGGAAAAATGGCTGGTGATAAGGATACTTAAATTTTGGACTAGTCCCATTTATTCATAAAAGCTATAAATCATAATAGAAATGCATTTTTTCATAGAAAATTTTCTAGTTCATCCTTGTCCCTAAGTAATACTAGTTTTCCTCTAAAATAGAAAATGTCTCAAGGTTCTGGTTATCTCCTGATTTTCAGGTTATGCCATCTCTAGGTTGTATCATCTCTCTGAATTGCCCTGTCTTTTCTCCTACTGATAGCTCCCCCACATGGGGAATTAATCAGATTCACTGAAAACATGATTGAAATCCCAACACATTTTTCTTGCAAGGCTATGAAGTCTTGGCCATTCACCTTTTAATCTGTCATTACAAAGACTAAACTTATTTAGGCCTTATTTAAATCTTACTGGAATCGAGAGAAGTTCTGACTGTTTTCAGTGCGCTTTTAGTCTAAAAAATTTAGCTCTATTAAAAATGTCTTACTTTGGTTTTGTCATTCTAACCCCTAATACTCGAGTAACCTGTCCTTGCCCAATGATGCTTTATTTTGCCTTTTTTTTCTGAAGTCACTAATTTGCTGGAATAAAAAGCGTCTTTTCCCCCCGCCACATATTAAAATTGTTCCAATATTTCCCTCAAGCATTTAAATTTCTGTTGAGCCAATACCTCAAACACTTTCATCCCAGTATTTAAGGTGCTGTAGAGAAAGAATTTTCTTGCAACGCTGTATGGGTAGTTCCTTGCTGTGACAGAAGGGAGCTTTTCACTGATTTCTCAAAATGAGCATTTACCCATCTGTCTTTAGAACAAACAAGTATGTTTCCACTTCCTACACCCTTGCCACTTCAAAGTGAGGTCTCACTTTGTGCTTGGAAAAAAATGCTGTTGAGTTTTTCTTGATTTCTACATCTCAATCTGATGCAAAGGAGACGGATCCCAGATTTAGAAGAAATCCTGCTGAGCTTAGAGTTGTGTTCACAGTTCATGAGAAGAGTGGTAAGATTTCATGCAGCCAGGGAATTTCACAATGGAGGATTAGTCTGTCTTTTCAAGAAAACATTTTGAAGCAATAACAATATCTACATATTTGAAAGACTGGGAAATTTTAAAGCTACAATCACATATGTAAGTGTATTCTTCTGTCCATGTATCTAGCAGTAGATATTTTAAATAATTTTAACAATTTTTTACCCTGAGCACTCACAAACTTGTAGTGTAATTAGCAGCATGTCTTTGACCTTCACAATACAAATTTTTTAATGGTTCTTTTATCCTAGACTTATGTCTAGGAAATTACATGGCAGTTACTGTGTAAAAAGTTCAGATGTCTTTTACGAAGATGGTACAATTTTAGAGATTCTATTTTGAATGGCTATTTTGGACTGCTGTGCCTTTCTAATATGTCTCATGTTGGATATTAGAAAAAAGCAGAGTGACTGTGGTAGACAGTCAGGCTACAAACACCACTTTGCCTTAGTGCTGTGAGGAAGTAGGGTACCATTCTGGGTGAAACCTGAGGCAGGTGAATTAAATGACTTATTCATGGTCTCACTGGGAGCCTGTGACAGAGCATGAAACTAATTCATGTCTTTTAGCTTAGAATTAGGGTCACAGCTTTATGGTCCTGATTTTCTCTTGCTCTGATGGGCATTTCAATAAAGATAGTGATTGTGTGAACATGATTCTGTGTCAAGAGATTAGTATTAGGGAGAAATTGTACAATTCTCACTCATCTGCTTAAATAAACTGATGTAATCCCCTTTTAATGGTGAAGTGGTTCTATTTTATAAAAAAATATGAATGCTTGAAGCCAATTAAAAGAACCATAATCATACAGTATTGTGATAACAGAAACATGGAAAACCAGTTTGTGGACTAAGTGAAGCAGTAGTGCCCATAATGAAACAACATCCTCCAGGCAATAGCAGAACCTTCCAACCATATAATTTAGGTCTTTTCAAAGGCAAGGCTAGCCTCATGGCTTCAGATGACTGAGGCAGAGAGACAGAACAGAGTCTAAACAGAGCCAGAGATGGACATATGCCAAAGGAACAGTATTTCTCATCCAAGGAGGAAGAGGAAACGTGCCAATCTGCAGTGCTTTTGGCAACAGGCTGTCTTCTTCACTTAATCTAAAGAGAAGGCCTGTCTGGGAGTTCTTGCAGTGATGAGATGCCCAGAATTTGGTCTCTGGTGCTATGTGATGTGGAACAGAAAATGTTGATTGGGAACTTTGCAAGCCAATGTAGGTCACATGGTCTACTTATTAAACAAGAAAGTAATTTAAAAAAAGGTAACTTACTCCCTGATGGAAACTTTTCCTCCCCTCCCACAGACAGCTGTTTTTATTATACTTATCATATATTTTGTAATACTTATCATCCTTGACTGGGGTGATATCTATAATGACATAGATTTTGTTAGGATTCACTCTGAATAGGAGGCCTGAAGTGTGACAGGATCAGAATGCTGAGTCAGCAGTACTTTTACACACCGGCTGATCTCTTGCTTTCAAGCTATTACCTTTCTCATCTTATCCCACTTCTTCTCTACTATTGACTTAATTTCACAAAGGGGTCTTTAACTTTGGTGGATATTCTTATTCCAGGTGGATTTGTGCTATAAGAGTAGTTTCACTTAGATCTAGAACATTTGGAATGATGGTATCTAATTTTACTTTGGAGTAAACAACATAGACTTCTGTTTCTGAATGTCTTTATATCACTTGCCTGTAATATTTTTGTTCTCATTTCTCCAATTTAAGAATTGCTATAAACTGTTTCAGTTAGGGGTTGTCTTCTTGTTGCAAAATATGTGTGGGATGTCTGTTCCAAGAGACTGGTTGTAAAAACTACAACAATACAGCAACAATTCTGGATCTAACTCATCTCCTTTATCATGTATTTACAAAACAACTGCTGGAGCTGCTTTGATCATGCTAATGTTCATCTCATGAAGGACGAAATTTTTTTGGATTCCAACTGCAATTAGCATTTAAAATTTAAAAATACATATTTGTGTAGCATTTTCTATAAAATTCTGAATAGTAAATAGACACAAATGTCCCTAAATAATTTTTCTAGAGTTTTCATACTGAAAAAAATGCCTCAGACAATCCTGGGTTAATGTGAACAACTGAGCAATTTATGTATTTCTCCTATATGAAGTTTACAGGCTGTTCTTCACACTGCTTCATGCATCACATATTAAAAGCAAAAAAAAAAAAAAAAAAAAAAAGAAAAGCTGCACTGGCCCTGAAGGCAACATACAGAATACAGTGGAGTGTAGGTCAAACTCAAGTCTCCTTGTGCAGGATGTCTGAAGTTGTGTGTGTGTGCTGTAGGGTCATAATGTAGATTCAGGAAGATGAGAGAATTGCATTAGGGAGAGAGAAGGTTAAAAGTTTAAAGCTCTTTTAAGCTGAGAAGGGCTTAAAAGTCTGGATACCTTTATTTTTCAGAAAATACTCTGTCAGACTGGATTGACATTGCCTTAGAAATTAAAAAAAAATAAACCCAAACTATAGTTTATTTTCATTAATGAAGGTATTTGTTTTAGTGTGTTGGTACAGCACTTGTTTTGATCTGTAACTGTTACACAAGTCCAGAGTGCAATACACAAGTTTCTAAGCTGAAATACAGTTCAGTGAGTGGTTCAGTGCTCTTCCCTGCTCACAACTGCAGGATTCTGCCCTTTCCTTTGCCCTTGCTTTTTTTCTGACCTCAGGGCATCAGACATACCAGTGCAGAAGTAAGCCTATAAAAATGTTAACAGTACCAGGAAATGCCACAAATGAGATGAAGTTGTGCTACTCTATTGCACTGACTTAGTGGAACCATCGACCTGTGTTGCTGAACAGCCCGTGAGTGATTATTTCCACAAGCGTTAGCACAAAAGCAGCTACAGGCCTGCACTGCCATGTGTGCCTGTTTTGGGTGGGGTGGAATTATTTTTCTGCACAGTGGCAAGTGAAGAACCACAGTTAACCGAGCTTAAACCATGACACCATGCCAATCAATTGTCTAGATCTGTGCAGAAACCAGTCTGGAGAGATGTGGAAAATTTGATTGAAAGAAACTTTACTGGTTATTTAGACAAAAGACTTGAGGACTGTGTTACTGGATTTGTACATCAGAATACTGGGTTTGATGTCTCATACTATAGGACCATAGGGAACTTCACTGGTAAAATGTGTGTGCTACTTGCATTAGGAATAATTTAAGCTTTTGATACATGTTTCCTAAACTGTCTTCTATATGTATCTCAATTTTTGTCCTGCTACTTGCAATTTCTGGAAACCAGGCTATGGTAGTGAGCTCTCCTTTCATGGTCAAATCATAGACTCACTAAGGTTGTAAAAACCTCTAAGATCATTGAGTCCAATCATTTACCTGGCACCACAGTGTTCTCTACTGGACCATATCCCCAAATGCCACATCCATATACCTTGTGAACACTTGTAGGGATGGTGATTCCAAAACTTTCCTGGCGAAGTGTTGTCTTTGCAGTGACTACAATCATTTGCTCTCATTTTTAGGCAGTTTTAGGAAAGCTTACTTAAAATGTCTTTATGGTTTTATTGTTTGTGATTCATATAATGTATCCTAAGCCCATGTGATTTATGTCAGATTCTATATTGCTTTTTGCTATATAAAAAAGCCCAGCAAAATAACAAACAAAGCCACAACCAACCAAACAAACAAACAAAATGGAAAACATTATTAAGATACAGCAGTGATAGATTACATGGAAAAGTAAAGTTTGTTTGGGCTTATATTAAGTGAAAAATATTACTTTAGTAAAAACTGGAGGCTGCTTTTGAAGAATCATGTGCCTTTAAAACACCGAGAAGTTTGCTTCTTCTTTTTGCCATAAAAATCAAGCATAGCCATAAAAACTGTCAGGTCTGAAACTAGTTTTAGTGCCATTGCTATTTTGACAACTATCTATGAAATTCAGGGGGCAAACAATTTCTATAAAATTAGATTCAGTGTTTCAGGTAATCCCTTTCTTACAGCGGTTAGCATTTTCTCAATTTCCTTAAATCAAATGAGATGATCCTAAAAGTGAACCAGCTTGATCAGCATGTATCAAACCAGTGATCACTGACAGAAAGATGTAGCAGGTGAGTACAGACAACAGTTCATACCATGTGGAAGGATTTTTTTTGACACAAGGAAATATAAAAGATGATCCTTGGCCAAGACAAATGAGGAACATGACTGCTTCTACTACTGTCTTAAGGAACCTTGTTCGTTTGAGCCTTACATGTATCAGCTGCAATGATATGTTATTTCTACTGGAATGAACATGAGACCATAACATCTGAAGCTGCTTAGCTAAAGCTAAATTCATGTTTCTTTTTTGCGTTTCTAGTGTTTTGTTGTAGAGGGTTTTGCTTGCTTTTTTTTACTGTATTTCAGTAATACATCCTCAAAATTCTGTTTCGGATGGATTTTGATTGATTTCTTTTTTATATTAAACCCTAAGAAATTTCATATTAATTAGTTTAAACATGTATTCTTTGCCTTATTCAAACAAAGTCTATGAACAAATAATAGTTTATTGAGGAGAAAATTCTCTGTGTGCTGGCAAGCATTCTCTCATGCATTATAAAGCATGATCTTTATAATAGGAAATTACAGTATTTGTTAGATTTTTTTAATGGACATTTGTAAATGGTTTTGGAATATTACAAAATCTACATAAATATGGTGAATGTCACACCTACTTGGGATGTGAACAACGTGATTTTTCCATGGAAGTTAATACCACCTATCAGAAAAATACACATTTTTGTCATTTTCTGAAAAATATCAGATGATTCAGAAAAAATAGGCCACCACAACAAAGAAAGAAATTTTCTTAGTGTATGGGTCTTGTGATATTTGCCATGGAAACCCGAAAACTTAGAATCGTAAAATCAAAGCACATGGTGAATCAAAACCGAGTGTCTAACATCCCTTTCAGACGTCTTCACTAACAGATTTTTGTAGTTCTAGAAAATAAGGGATGTGGGACAGCAAATACGCCTTAAACAAATTTACATTTCATGGGTTTCCATTCTGAAGGCTCTGCTGATTCAGCTACCAAACCTGTAATATGCTACAGTAATTGTATATGAAATTGCTGCTGTGCTGGCATGATTTTGCTGCTCTTGGTTTACAGGCTTAACATTTTCTGTTTTCTTTGGTACCTCAATGCTATGTTTAATATGAAGTATTCCTACACATAGAGAAAAAGATTCCAACTAGATTTTCTCCGCATTTGTTCAGACATGAAGTATCACTGCCAGTTTGGTGACACTTAGTCCTTGAACCTCTGTGTATTCAGTGTCTGCTTTATATTTGATTAGGCTGTTTGCTTTATATTTTCTTTAAACTGAGACTGGCTGCCTTTGACTCTCATTCTCATCTCATCTTGGACATTTTATATCGTTAATCATCATACAGTCGTATCTGCTTGCCATCTTATGAGGTAAACAGTCTTGGGCCTCATCACACACCTGGAAGGCTTCCAAGAAATCTGACTCATTTAAGAAATGCAAGACTCTTTTAGATTGTTTACTTATGACCTCTATTACTGTAATATCTTCAGACTTGCTAGTTTTAATTTTTCAATTTATGTATTTCTCCACAACAAACAAGGAGTAGTTGTTCCTCTTTTGCTTTGCTCTTTTGTCTTTGTTGTATGGTAGACAAAATGTTGGTAAGTCTGGTTTGAATTTCCTCATGAAATAGATGGTGACTTCATTCTCTGGTGAAAATATTAGATTTTAGAACCTTGTGGTAAGAAACCTTTATAATTTATTCCTTAGCATTGATTTATCTGAATACATCCTCTTAGAGTACACAAACTTTGCACCTTATTATTAGCATCTTGGATGATTTTAAGTTTTCTCCTTGTATTGTGTTTTGTTTTATTAGATACATTTTACATAACAATAAGTATCTTCTGCAGCTCAGTTCCCGAAGGATTTCAATGTACAACTGTACTAAAGTGCCCTGACAGCCCAGAGTTCATCCCACATCTCCCAACACTCCCTGCAGGGTCAGGCAGCCACGTGCCTTGCTGAATCCAATATCTCCAGCTCCAATTATTTTTGCCAATGTCCCTAATGGCTGCTTTCCCTCTTTCTTTTATATTGTCAAAGCAAGAGCTTGGTGTACAACTTCCTCACATCCCCTGACCTTTGAGCTGATGGGAAGACATACCTCTCCTCTCACACCAAAGCACTCTGAAGGCTGCTATGAAGTCCAAGTCCTCCCACAGTCTGTAATTACAAAGCCAGGAAGGATGACTCCGACTAACAGTAGGTAGTCTGTGAAGAGACCTGATATGTTATTAGAGCTGTGAGCTATGAGACTTTTGGAACAAAATGCAGATGTGATCTAAAGGGCAGTAAGTCAATCTTTTCCATCCAGATGTAGGTAAAGAAAGTGGTATCATTTGGAAGCTATGCTGGATTTCTCACAGGAAATGATGATCTGATTTCCCTGAGGACATGCACTGTGGGTAGATACCTGTCCTGTCCCTGTCCTGTCCCTGTACACACAGGTTTTGATAAAATCTCTAGAGTCTTGTGAGGATCCAAATTTCCAAGGAAGGCAGATGCCTGTTGGCAGAACTGGTGTGTCCGGGTAGTAAAGTGTTTACACTAGCAATAGTAACAAATATATCCTGAAATGCATCAGGTGTGTTCGGTAGGACTTGGTGATCTCATCATCCTTCTGGCCCCACAGCTTGAAAAAAGAATTGCAATCCTTTGGATGCCTGTGGGATACTTAAATACTCAGCAATTGGGTTGATGCCAGTCTCCAGCAGGGACACAAAGTGCCTGCTTGATTTATGCTCAAATTTCAGTCCTTCTCCCTCTCTATGGTAAAATGTTGGAGAAAAAGAAGTAAGAAAATGGATCTTTGATTAAATTCTTCTATCCATTCGTGGCTTAGCCTGCTATAGCCAAGATACAGATTATTATGAATGTCCTTCAAAAACATGGAATATTCATTACCTGCAGAGAATTAGCCATCCCACTTGGAATATTTGTCCCCATTTTAAGAAGTCCCTTTATGTTGTGCCCATGACAGACCCTGAACTGTTTATACCTCCTTTTTCATCCCTGTGGAAATTGTTTTGACTCATTTTTTTTCTCGGTGATCCATGGATCCCAGCCTCTTTGCTAAAGTTGTTTGGCTGAAAGTTAAGGAGCAGTGAAACTCCAGTTCATTAGCCTGGATACAATTTTGCAAACCTCTCTATTCTTCTACCTTTACCCTGTCTTCCTAAAAAAATGTTACTCTTCCCTTCCCAGTTTAGAAAAACTTCTCCACCCCTCAGCACACACTGGCAGACACGTACATTCACTCTCCCAGAAGAGCTTTATGCCATGAAGTCTCTGCCTGTATTGTTTTGAACTCCTGACTTTTTGGTAGTTACTCAGATCCTCTCAAACAGTCTCATATTCTTCAGGTTTAACAAAGCAGGCATCTGTTATTCTTTTACTAATCATGGGGTAAAGGTCAGCTCTAAATGCCTCATCATGTTTTCTAACTACTGACGTGAGACACCAGTGCACAATTCTAGTTGGCAAGATCTGTCAGCAGATAAGAGGATATAAATCTGTGCATATTGCCATTATTCCTCTAAAATATCATTGTCTAAAGCCTGAGTGAGAGGAAGTCAAGATATCAATACTAGCTACTGTTTTCCACAATGGAAGACTTGGATAAACTCATCAACTTAGTTTTTTAAAACGATATTTTAATTTATAAATCAGAAGTGTATTTGATGCATACATTGAAGACACTAGACTCAAGTAAGCTGTCATTATATCTTCAAGTGTTCCTGGTGATAGTGCAGCCTTCCTTAGTACTTTATTTTTCCATGATACAAATGACAGTTCCTTGAGAGGAATAATGTACTTTAACTGCCCTGATCACCTGGGACCTTCACCCATAGCTGCAGCCCACTGGTCAGGGCTCATCTTAAGCTCATGCCTGGGAAACCAGTTCTCCTGTGAGCTGTGTTGTAGGTTGTGATCTTGTCTCCTGGGTGGATCCAAACCTATGTTTAATGTCGATTGTCTTCAGTGCTGCTTTCTGAATAGACTTCAGTCCTACTTTTGGGGTTTGTCTCCACCCTGCTGCTTCTGCCTCTGCTCTCTGGGTGGGTCATGCTGTGTATGAGGCTGCTATGCAGGCACAGCAGGACTATGCCCTGCTTAATGAGGACGCTGTCTCTGCTATGGTTGTGTTTTGCTCTTGTTTTCCCTCCATCATGGGACAGCATCTTCCTGCTGCTCCATGCTAGGGAGGGGTGGCCACAGTGGTGATCACCCCCTGACATCATCACCAGGCAGATCTAAAGGTAGAAGAGCCAAGTGTGGGCAGAAGAGTGAGACAGTCCTTCTCACTGGCAGGCAGGAATTAAGCTGCATCGGATGTGAGGTGCACTTATGCCTGAGAGACCTTTCACCATCCGTAACCACTTTTCTTGGGTTTAATTTCAGAAAACCAGTATTCCAGCCAGTGCTTTGAACTTCATCACTTGAAGTGACTAAGAGCTCCTGTGCTAGTGGTTTAAGGATATGGTGTCAACATAGCTCTGAAAAGGTTGGCAAATATTTAGGTGGAGCTTGGAGATAACCTGAAGCAGGTTCCTCATATATCAGGTAACAGTGGGAGAAAGGCCTGATGAATTTTTTGGTGTATTTGTCGGGGGTTTCCCCCCTTTTTTCACCTCTCCCCCAAAGTTAGGCATGTATGCCTTTGAGTAACCTTTTTTTTTTTTTTTTCCTGTCATCATTGTAATTTTCTTTTCATTAGATCATTATCACTCTGCTCATTTGACTGGGAATTTCCCCCAGGAGTGTGCCTTGCCAAAAGTGGTATTATTTTATGGCAGATTTACATGAGAGCAAGTTTTTCAGGTTCTTAGTGGTAAACTGTTTGGAAATATGTAGACTGGAAAACTGCACATTTCTGCAAGAAACCTCATCAAGGTCACAAACTTGTCTTGTTTTGTATAGCTTCTTTCAGCTCCCCAGATAATTGCCAGTCAACAACCAAGGATTGTAGCCAGCGCATAGTCCTTATGGTTCCAGAGCCTTTTAATATCAGCATTGCCCATCTGATATTAAATAATTGTTTAAATTACTGCTATGATTGAAGCTTGAAATACTTTGTCGTTTCCAAAAAATAGATGGGGAGTGGGGGGAAAACCCGGCAGTTTTATTGTAACTACAGTGGTTTGCAATCTGAGTTCTGTTCTTCTCCAAAGTAATACTTTGTGTGTGGGAGTTTGTGTTCTCACACACAGTACCAATGCTTAAACCATGAATGATCCTAAATAAGTGCTTCTGACAGAGAGGCTTGTCATGCAGGAGAAGGTGACAATCTCAGAGATCTAGGTCATGTTATAATTTCCACATCTTCAGAAGGCTGAAGAAGAGATGCAATGGATCCCTTCTGTCATGCCCAAACCTTTTCCAGTGGCCTAGTAGACAACATTTTTGGATGCTGAGAGCACGTGTGTCACATTAGTGCTATGTCCCTCCTTTGTCACGAGTCCCAGCTTGTGGAAACTGTAGTGGAAGCTCTGTCCCTCAGCCTTACAAACTGAAACTCTGTAACCTTAGGGAGATGTTAATTAGGTTGTGGTTTGTCTCTGCTGAGGCTGTAGCCAACCAGGCTGCATGAAGTTGCAGGAGCACCGTAAGTAAAATTCTCAGCTGAGATCAAGGCATGAATGTCTGTGCCTGAAAAGCCCAGCTGGTGTAACTGAGCATGTCCTTAGCCAAACAAATTTGTGTGTGCATCTTTTGAAACCATCCAGTCAGGCTGCACTTTTAGCACTCGTTCCAATTTGTGCTGACTTGTAGGAACTTGGCAATTAAACATTCTAATATTCAATTCAGATTTTCAGGTGATTTTGAAGAACCACATCTGAAAGTCAACAAGTTTTATTGAAGAACTGTATTATGAACTTATGAAGTGGTTTTAATCAGCCAATACTTAAAGCTAGTTTTAACCTGATACTTAAATTGTGAGTTTATTTGCATAATGTAATTAAACATGTAACTAACTCAATAGTAATATTGCTGCAGTTAGAATTTTGCTCTCTAAAATGAAAATTTTCAGCCATTGACTTCTGTGCAGCTTGTTCCCCCTGCTTTGTAAGTGTATTTTACATAAAGTTTTAATGTGCCCCTACATTTAACTGTCAAAATGTCAGTTTTGCAGTACTTCAGTGTATGCAGTATAAACAAGTGCAAGTTTGAAAAGATAGCTCTTAATAAAATAAATGTCACACGTGGCAGTTTATTTAAATATTAGGGATCTGATATTTGTGTGGAAAACACTGCAGTTTATACTCAAATATTTATTAATCTTCTCAAACTTGTACTTCTACAACGTGAGCAAACTGCTGGGATAGAAATTTCGGTCTGTTCATTTTGTATTCACATAGCTCAGTGCTAAAATGCCCTCTGCTGGGCACTGGCAGCAGCCAGGGAAACAAGAGCGTTTAAGATTGGGGAAACTGATATTTGACTTACATCATCCAGCAGAGCATCTACATTTTGAGGGAATGTCTTATGAAAGTTATTTAAAGCCTAAGACTGTGTAATATGGAACAATTTAAAAGGGAAAAAATTAACTACTTCTAGTTAGATTTAGATATGTTTCTAAAGAAAAAAATAGTCTTGTACTGGGATTAAACCACTTTTTGTTGACATCATCTCTTTTTTTCTCCACTTCTGGACACAAACAGCATTATGTTACAGAAACTAATAGGTGTTTGGGGGAAAAAAACCAAAAAACAAAAAAGAACTAACATGTTGATATTCTAAAATTGTGGAGCCAGAAGCCACATTTGTTAAATAAAATTGGAGGTAAGGGAGAACACAGAGTTTCATCACTGATGTTCACTGATCTCTCAAAGTTTCTTTCCCCTACCCAGTGTGACAATAATGTATAAGTTGGAAGGGGAGATCTCAATTGCTTTCTGTTGTTAAACATAATCTGATGGATAAATGACCCCAGAGAGTAAAGGATCATAATGTGATCAAGTCAGTTAATTGTGGCTCTAGAATATACCTGTAGGGAAGGTAAAATAGGAGTTATCCTGCTTGGGCTTTACCTTTGCACTGACAGCTGTAAAATATTTTGATTGAATGTAAATCCTCATGATGTTATTGATCTGGTAGTCTAATAGTGTCAGCTTGTCACTAATATGTTTTGTGATAACCTTGTCCAGTGCTGTCAGTACATGACACAAGCCTCCATACATTGCTGCTTGATATTTCCTCAATATACTCAAAATTGTAATCAAAATTTGAGCTCTTTGTGTTTTATGTAAATTGGTATATTAAATCTGATTGAACTGCTTAACAAGATTTTACAAGAGAAATATTGTTATTATTTGTATTGTCTTTCTTTAAGATCAAGTAACTTATCTCAAATCTCTTCAGATACAAGTCCTGGACTACTGTTTACTTGCTTGGAACCTGTGTTTTTTTATTTTTCTGGAGCCTAAGT
>VWYP01031788.1:0-12926 GCA_013400435.1 Pycnonotus jocosus
AGAAGCACTTCTCTCCACCATGATAGAACAGTACAGAGAACTGTTGACAATATCAGCCATTTCTATAATAAAAGCCACATGAAAACAGAATGGGCCAGCTGAAATCAGTCTGTTAGTTACAAGTTTGTTGTTCTTGTAGATTAAAAGCCTCAATTTTATTCATAAGGGTTTGCAAGATAGTGAAAGGCAGTATAGGGACCAGCTCATGGCTTGATGAAGTCAGCAGATTTATTCTCAATGGAGACACTCGTGCAAAACATCTCAAATTTCAGATACATACACTTTCCAGAATTCCTTGAAGTTCTGTTTTACATAGGAGTGCTCTGTCATCCTACAGCCCAGTACCAACACTGAATTCCTTAACACCTTTGAGCAAAAGATGCCTCATGCACAACCACTCAGCCTTGTAATCTCCCAGAAGGGCTTTGGAAAGCCCAGTTTGCATACAAGGCACAAAACCAGAAGAAGACATCATCTATTTACTTATTACCACCCTCAAAGGTGGGAAGGCAACATTTCTCAAGAAGAGGAGTAATAACTGAGCTGGTCTTGCCAAGAGATACTGATTTGGACAAGTGAGCACTGAACAGCCCTCAGCAACCAAAATCAAAGCATTTCCCAATCAATATAATCTCCCTAATGCACAAACTTTATGTGCTAAGTACTTTCCAGGGCTCTTTCAGTCAATTTCTCCTTGGATTTTTCTGTCCCATATTTTCACAGCTGCTCTTTATCTGCCTTGTTTAGCTTGTTGGAATAAAATTTCTAATTATACCAGGACTTGCAATGGCAAAGTCAACCACCAATATAACCCATGTAAAACCATGTGTTGTACCTTTTGAGGAAAACACCATGGAAAACAAATCAATTTAATGCAACTGCACCCTTCAATGATTAAGCTCACAAAGATTAATCTCAAATCCTTGTTAAATTCAATGGATCACCATTGTCAGCAAAGTTTGTCAATTAACTTTTAAATCACGGATATTGGGACACGAAAATTAAAAAAAGAAAGGTTGTTAGTATATAAGATTCAACTGTATTGTGACGTGGCAGGGATTCTTAAGAAGCAAAGTTGAAAAATAAATTTCCTGCTTTGAGGACTAGTAAATGCTTACTACACTCACTGCAATGACATCTGCAGAATCTTAGATTTAACTAATAAAAAAATAGAAGTTTCATGATGCTTCCCCACCTTGAGCAATTGCTCCTTTTCCTCTAACACCACTGTACCTCAGAATAACAACAACCATGAAGTTTTTCCTTACCACATCCTTCAAGCTGTATCATCTGCTTTTCCCTGTATCATGCCATGCCTTTTCTCTCTCTCAGTTAATATGGGCTAAATTGTAACATGTTTTTCTTGTCCATCCCTGAGTTTCTTTCTATCAGTAGGCACAAAATGCTGCAAATGCATTTGAAAATAACCTCTTTGCTCCTGGCCATGAAAACAAAAACATGAAAGTGTGAGGCTCTCAGCACACTTAAGCACAGTCACAACTTAATGTACCATTTGTTAATTCCTGCAACCACATTAAGATTAAGTATCAGACCCCTTTAAACTCAATACAAAAAGAGTTGAGAGGTTGGTCACAGTGTGTGATTAAGCTAAATTAATGACCCAAAATGCATTCCACATAATATGCTATTACATGTTTATTACAGTATCTCTGACAGTCTAAATTAACAATAAATTAAAGTCTAAGTTGCGATTTCACTTTTGATAATATCTTACTACAACTAAGTCTTAAATATCTGCATGTAACTATTTGGCTACAGACATAACCAAAGGTAATGGAGTCAAAAACTGCAGACTAATTGCTTCAGATGAAGCCTTATTATCCCTCCAATTTCAAGCTCAGCAGCAGTTAAGCAGCAATAGAAACTACTTTAGCCAAAGCATTGTGGAACTTTATGTAAAATTTACTTTTATTTTATATGTCTTATGATGTTATACACAATAAAAGGAACAGCCATTTGTTTTCAGAGTGAAAAAGGATGTTAAGCTGAAGGGTTAAAAAAACAAACAGAAAAAAACCAATTCAGCCTTCAGATCTGCTTGTTTTTGCTATTTCATTCAAACTCATCCTCTTCCCCTTTCTAATGGCTTTTTCCATGTTCTTTGAATTTGTAAGCTCAGCTTAACTCTTCATAAGTCTTTGCTTCAGTCTCTCTCACCCTCCTTCACCATGAGACACACTCAAGGCTTGGTTCCCTGCTCAGCTTACACTTGTGTATTTATAGAGGTACAAGGAGGGCATGAGGGATTTTTGGGGGGGTTTTTTTGGGTTTTTTTGCCACCCTGAGATGGGTGGTGGATGCCCACCAAAGGGCTGAAAGGGACACACCAAGGTTGAGGGAGCAGCAGAGAGATGAGGTCTGGATGCTCCTGCTCCCTTGGCCACTCACCAGGATCCCACCACTGACTCTTCTCCATCCCAGCACATACCAACTCTAACAAAACTGGTCTATCCTCTGCCCATGATCATCTGCATTTTAGATTTTTTTAAGGCAGTTGTTTGAGGCAGGGAATTGCCTTCCAACAGGGCTCCTCAGTGGCCAGCAAAGCAAGGAGGTTGTGCCACCCTTCCACCAGCCTCTCCTGCCAAAGGCACAGCCACGGTGCTGGCACTGCAGGGATGTTTGACAAGACAAGATCCCAAAGCAGAGCCCCTGTCATGCCTCTGTGAGCAGATGTTGCTCAGCAGCCTAGGACAAAACCCTGCTCTGAGAAATTATGGTCTATCTGCACTTCTCACCTGCAGTTTCTCTCACAAAATAGTATCTCATAATAGTAATAGCCCTACATTGCTGGCCACTGACCATTTATCATGCAGACAGCACACAGGCTGTCTCTCAACAAAAGGCTTCAGTCCAGCAGCAGAAAGGGCAGAGGCAATCAGGGGCACTCAAGAATGGGGAGTACAGGGGAAAATGAGAGAAGCAGAGCCCTTTCCCTGTGCAAGAGGGGGACCTTAACCATTTTCTTCCTCTTGCTGTTTCGGGAATCTTTTTCCCTGGCAAATAGAGCTACTGCCTTTCCTCCACCATATCCCCATACAGAAAAGCAGACCATGTCTGTGCTGTGTCCTTTACATACTTGTTTTGAAGGCAGGGTGTTTCTGAAGGGGAACAGGTATCTGAGAGCTGGCCAAAATAAACTCCTCTCTGCTGTTTTGCTCAAGGCAGGCATGTGAACAGGTGCCTGAAGCTCCTTCCTTCACAAGCATCTTCCACCCCCAAATCCAATCCTACTTCTGCTGTATTTCCCATAATTAGTCCAGAGAGTTGATAGCCATTCTCTAGCCTAGTCACCATCTAATCTTTCATAAATCACAGAAAAGTTATGGTTGGAAGGGACCTCTGAAGACCAGCAGTTTCTTAAATGTTATATAGTAAAGGATTTTATATAGAGAAGGATTTTCACCAATGGAGGTGGGAAGTAGCTGTGTCCTCTCTGCTACTATCACACTTAAGAGCTTCCAGCAACTTCCACAACTTTTTTCAGGGCTTTCTCTCTCCAAGTACCAGACCCTGGGCTTCAGCCTTGGCTCATCCCCTAATCCTGACTTTCAGGAAGATGCTCTCCATCAGCCTGCCCAGCACCAAACTTCAGCTTCTGCCCTCCTTTTCTGAAAGATTCTGGTTTAACCTATGACCAGGCATATCCTTGGCTCATCATCCCCCCATTTACATTTCCATTTAACCTCCCTGGCTCCTAATTATACTGCAGTATTTCTGCTGAAAAAGCTATTAATTACTCCTTCTCAGAAGAGGTCTCTGATTATGCAATGGAGAGCTGAAAGATGCATCTCCATCTTGCCTTAAAGTACAAAATTGCTTCAGGTTCCCAAAATCTTAGGGTCAGATACAATCCTGGGATTCTGTGCATTATCACTCTCTCATTTGCAAGTTTGCTTATGACTGTCTCAAGTCCTGACAGCATTTACCTTTATCTTGATATTTTTCTGCTGAAATTCTTATTCATATCCAAACCTCCAGAATGAGTTTCAACTTTCAGGTTTTCTCCTGTGACCCTTTCCCTACATTCTCCAAACATCAAGGAATGCATCTCTCTGATATCTCAGGTCCTTGTGCAGCCTGAGTTACTGCAGTATCTCAGAACTCCGTATTTCATGTACCTGTCTTCAGGAGACTCCCTGATTATTTTTCCCTGTAATTTTAGGCAATATGGACTATTTCAGCAGAAGAGAAACTGCTCACTGCCACTAAGGACCCAACAGTCTTTCTCAAAGCCATAGTGGATGTCTGCACACAAGAAGGATTATTTTCCATACTCCACCTCTGAATTGTCATTCAAAGCCAACCAATAATACCACTCAAAATTTGTCATTAAATCAGAAATTCATATTAACTTGTCTTTTCATTCTTGACCACCTTCACTGATTTCAAATACAGGTCCTCCTCCAAATGTATGTTTAACAAAGGTTTCAAACTTGCTGAATGCACTCCTCTCACAGTTAGTTCTTCACATCTTCACATCTCCACTTTGAAGGAGTGTGCACAGCTTTTCTGGTCCATTGCTGCTGGCACTCGCCTTTCTCTGATTCCATTTCATTTACTTAAATCCCACTTAAGAATCAGAGTGGGCAGAACAGAAAGGTGAAAGAAAAGATGAAAAAGGACAAAAGATAAAAAACCCCCATAAAACATACAGAAAATACTATGTTCAAAAATAGACATTACTGTACTTTACATCATTTTAAAAGTTCTGCCTTCTCTCACATCATCCAAAGTGACCATGATTCACCACAACTTAATGCCTGATAAAGATCACAAAGAAGCAGCATTAAAGGCATAAGAAAGGAGGTACAACCATTGTTCATGAAATTCTTGTAGCAATGCACAGCACTGCTAATGGACCACAGCTGGAATGACACATCGAATTCTGGAAGAGTCTTGTGGCATTCAGACCCACACTCATGACCCCAGATAACTGCTGAACTTCAGAGATAGATTATTCTGCCCTTATCCAACAGCAAAAGAGAGATTTAATGGGAAAGAATGCAACACACATCACCTCTGCCAGGAATGGAGGGAGCAGCTGCACCAAGGACAGTGGCAGAGCACATCCCACTTGGTCAAGGTATAAAGAGCATGTAAAGTTTACAAAATCTCAAGCAGCATCCTGTAGAAATGCACAAACTTTAGAGGCTGTGGCCTTCCAGAGGCCTTCCAGAAACACTTCCATTTCAGCACTGGATAGGCTTTTCTGCAGTCTCTTCTTTTTGAGACTCCAGTTTTATACCAAACTTGCTCCTTTCCACCTGTCTCACCCTCCCCATAGCTTAGCTGACTGCATTCCTTGTGGAAAATTAACAGCTAGAAAATATGTTTGATGCAATTTCATGTTCTTGAATACAGTCTTCTCTGGAGCGCTGTTACAGAAATTTAATCTCTTGAGGAATAGATCAGATACCATTAGCAGAATGAACAAATGTTCTCTATGATTCCTGCAGAAAGCCTGCGTTGGGTCTACAACAAGACATGTAATTTAAAGAGCTGTTATCAAGGAAAAAAAAAAGTATTCTTTCATATCAAGGATTTTATTTTAAAAAAAATTATGCCCTCAAACAGCAAATACTAAACAGTTCCATTAAAATTAAAGAAACCTGTTATTTTCTCTGCAAATCAGAGCTTTCTCCTATTTCCCTTCTCTTTGGCAGACACCTTCCCAAAGTGGGCATTGCCCCTGATTTCTGCAGAGCTGTAATAACCTGAGCCAGAATATTGGAATGAGAATGAGAATGAGGGATTCAGAAAGCAGGGTCTCACCTTTAGGATGAGACAGTTTCCAGCTCCAGCCAGGGATGTAGGAGCTCTGCTGTCACAAGTCACTGAGGTAACGCACTAAATTAGCTCATCTCTCAGGAGACTCACTCCCACCTGTTCAACAGTTCCAGGCCAGGCTTCTTTCAGCCCAGTGCTGGATCTGGGCACCTCAAAGGTGTTTCCTGGTGCTGTTCCATTCCTCTGCATGGATTCCATGCCCTGGGATGCTGCACTGGGGAGTCTGACTGTGCCAGATAATGGCTCTGTGAATCAGAGCTTTCTTGTGAATTCACAGCTCAGTCTGCTTACAAACATTCAGCTACAATGTGGAACTTCAAACCTTGCTAAAGAAGAGACGATTCAGCAGTGGCTCTTTGTGATCCAGCATACAACAGAAATATATCAACAAATAAAAGGGCAAAGGATCCTTCCCTGTTTCAAGAGATAAAATTCACAACTTATAATTGATGCCTGAACCTGCTGTACACCACTGCCTGTTTACAATGTGAAGGGATCTTGCACTCCCTGGACAGAATTTGTGTTGCTCATGTGCTGTAGGGAGGTTTTGTTGTCACAGAGAATCAGGATCGTTGCATTCTTTCACGCAAAACATGTAAAACCAACTAAGACATTTGGAACCCAGGGGCAGTGATTTTCTGGCCAGCAGCCAAGTGAGCAGAGACGATCTGGAATGATTTTAAGTCACACCTCACAGGAAAAAAAGAAAAAAATATATACATATATGAATATCTTCAGATACAGGAAAATAGCTCACATGAAGTTACATTTGTTTGACTTCTAGTCCTTTTGTTCATTTCAGACGTGCACTACTGACCCAGTCTCTCAGTTGTACACACCTACCATGCTCTCACTCACATTTTATAGTAGACTCAGAGTACAGAACCTGGATTCATTTCAGATGATGCTTGGAGAGAAGATACTGAAGCTACAAAACAACATGCACACCAGTCTGGAATTTGTTTGAAATAAGCTCCCAATCCAAAATATGTGTTTGGGATCAGTATCATCTCTCTGACTCACATGGGGTGGGTCCACATTACTTCCCAATGTGAGCACACCCATATTTTTTAGTTTAATCTACTCTGGGAATGAAATCACAGCACAAGACTCAGCTCACAATGATAGAGGATATTTATGACCTTGCAGGAAGACAAAGGGATTGACATCCCCTGGTATAGGAATCCCAGAATTACCTGAATTAAAACAACACAGGGGGAAGAATGCCTGCATAATGCAGCTGAAGTGCACACTTATTTTCTTATTTGGATAAAGTTACTCAAGTAGAGGCACATTTCAGCATAGTATATTAGATACTCCAACTGTACTCACTCTTCAAGATACTACTGGCTAGTTCTGTGAACTAGAGTGGCAGGGGAACATGAGCAGCATGAAATAGTAATCTTTCCATCATTTAATTCCTGACTTTGGCCTAGGTTTTCCAAGTAAAATCTGTTCTCTTTCCACTTGAAAACACCACACCTCTTATTTGGAATTCCAGCTGTTCTGTAAAATTCAGAATTGATTACCTTAATGACAGCTAATAGGCAGAACTGTTCTATTGATCTGATTTGGCTCCTCCATGGAGCCCACTTCAATAAGGCAGCCCTCAAGCTATTTTATCTCTTCATTTATTTTTTGGTCTTTTACATGGAGTTCCATGCAGTCATTAACAACCTTGTCTAGGACACGAGCACATTTCAGAACAGAATCTTGCTCCCCATAAGCCCATGACAGCTCTTCTCTACACAGCAAAAGAAATGAGAACAATCCTTATCCCCAGTGTTCAAATACCCAATTAACCAATCAACCCTTTAAATATGTTTTATAAAAATTGTTCTTTGAGAGTCAGTGATCTTGTTATACTTGATATGCTGACTCACTTTCTAAAATATTTAAAAGTCTCATTTTAGCATTATGCCTGTTATCACATTTTCATTAAAAAATCAGCCTCCTTATCTTTATATATGACTGCAGAGCTATTTGCATTCCCAAAGGCCATTAAAAGTAGCAAGAATTGGGCTAAACTAAGATAACAAATTTACAGGCTTATGTTAAAACCCAGAGATTTTCAGCCTGTGTAAATAGCTAAAGTGTTGTCAGAGTACTTGACCTGCTGTTGCTATTTTCTTCCCCTTTTTAATGGAAAAATGTTTTAATGCCACATCCACACATCCAGCTAACAAACCTCGAGGGGGAGAACAAGATTCTCTGGTCCTCTCCAGCCAGACCCTGAGTCTATCAGTGCCTCCAGGCTTTGCCACAGACTTCTGAGCAGTGGGTGTAGCAGAAAGCCAGCTGTGATAATGGTGCACTGCACGGTGCCCATCTCCAACCCTCTGAACAAGAACCCACAGCTGTGTCAGGAGCAGCCAAGTGCACAGAGGAGACCACGTCCAGCTCACATCTTGATCAAGCAATCACAGCTTGACAGTAACAGACAGCATCACTTATCACTTACAGAATGTTTTCTGTACATGACGTCCAAAAGACTTAAGAGTTCAGACCCATGAGACAGATAAGCAAGGAGATAAATGATTGGAATTCTGAGCAGTTTGACTGGCATGGAGGTGAGCAGCATTGCTTATCAGGAAGAAATTGTATAGAAACATTTTTTAATTACCTGAGGAAGAAAGGGATTGCCTGCCTTCAGCAGCTAAAGCAGCTCTTCGCTTATCTCCACATCCCAATCATTTTCCAATTATTATCATTTTTGTAAATCTCAAGACAGAACACGACTTCATTTGCATATAGACACACGAGTCTAAAGTAGATTTTTAAATTTATGCCTGCAAAGCTTCTGCAGATGTTTTCAAACTTTCCCCACCCTGTTCCTGCAGTGTTTTTTTCATGGCCAGCTTCTGTTTGGGTTAGTATGGCAGGACACAGCACAGATTTAAGCCAGCTGTGACACTTGCTTGCCTCTGGATCCAGGGAATGTCACAGCAAGGAACACAAAAAAGGAATGGTCAAAATCTCTCACGACAGCAGCAGCTGTTACTGAAAAAGACTCACTCCTCTACATCCAGACCAGCACTTTGCCTTCAGTTTTTCTTCAAGCTACATTTTTCAGTTTCTTGATCACTTTTAAGCAAGGAAAAAATTCTCAGTAATTCTTGATATGCATAAGCCTGGAAATAGAATTTCAGCTAGAAATAGAATTTGAATAGAGCCTTTTTTCAGTTATGAACAGTTTTAGATAAAATAAGGGTTTAGATCTGCTTTTGGTGTTGGAAGATAAAAGTGCATTCAAATCAATAGACAGAGATTGGATTCAACCCCCTGCTGTCAAGCCATTTTACTAATAATGTATTGTGAAAACAATAAAAGAAATGATGGGAGTGAGCAAATTTGCTCACAGACTCAGACATTAATATTCATCAATATGATTGATATTTATATATTCTTGATATTTCTATTTCATGCTCACACTAGGGCAGAGCTGAGAGAGCACGTACTTCCAGAATATTTAAGTGTACCATATGGGCATAATTGCAATTCAGCCAGTTATAGAATATACTCAATCAAGATTCTGCATATACTAAAAACTATTCTGAGCATTTTGCACTTCATGTAGGAAGACCAAAGTAGCAAAGACATGGCATGCCAACAGCAAAATGGCATCAGGCAGGTAACACTACTTGAAAGAAAAGCACCTCTGCTTTATAAAAAGGCAACATGTACTTCTTGACTTACAAAACCCAACACTTTTACACAGCTTTAAGAAGGAGGAAGGGACAGCCCCATAGCCCTCTTTGTTCAGGAAAGGCACTTAAAAACCTCTGCCTCCCAGAAACACTGGTAGACTCATTTTAACCTGCAGTAAACAGTGACAAAAATATGTATTCCAAAAGCATTGAAATGACAAGAAAAGTCCAACACCTGCAGAGTTACATGAAGGCAAAGTTTCTTAACCCCAAATATCAAAGTTGTTTTCTTGTTTTCTCCAAACCATTGAGCCTGCCTGTTTTGGTCATTAGTATAATGTCACCCTGAAAATGCAGATAATATGATCCTATTTGTGGTGCTTAGTGTCTTCCCGTGCTCTTCCCTTCCTTAAAATACTGTACCAAGAAAAAAAAAAAGAAAAACATTATGTGAGGCTCTCAGCCTATCACGCCAGGAAGAACTATTTTAAGAATTAATTTGTGCCCTGAGAGATCTGTTTAAATTATCCTCCCGTGCTGTCCTAACCAAAGATTAAAGTGTAGAACTTCCAATGTCTTAAAGAGAGGAGGAAAAATTGAGGAACTGAAGCATCCAGGGTCCACTGCAATGCCCCAGGCACGGCCTCAGCATGGGGAGGGGAAGATGGGGATGAGGAGAAGGAGATGTTGGTCTGCCAATGCCCCCAGAGCCCAGGAACCTTCACCAGCCTCAGCTGGAGCTCCGAGATAGCAACCAGACTTTCCCTTATGCCACCACTTCTTTAGCTCTGCCCATCCTTTACAGCTGAGGATACATCCCTTTCTTTCTTTCCTGCCACCCGCTGTTTTTTAGACAGGGAAAGTTTTGACTTCATTCCGTCCTGGTAAGTGCAGGCAGAGAGGAATATCCTCCAAAATACAGGTTTGACAGAGAAAATGAAGTCTTTAACTTTCTCGCTCTACAGAAGCACATGAAGCGCCTACCAAGAGAAATAAATTAATCGAGTTCAGAAATGCTGTGAGCACAGCAATTTCCCCCAAAGCCAGTAGGAGTTTTACCTACTTGCAGCTGCTTTTTGCTCCCCCTGCCATCCCTGCTTGTTCATGCACAGCCTGGGCACACACTGTACCCTGAAGTGCCCCTCCAAGACAATGCCAGGCAAGAAAAATTCACTGAAAATGCATGACAAAGTCAGCAGCTGAACCCCACTTTTACAATTTTATATCTATCTGCAGAGAGGCTTTAAAATACCCTTGCCCCCTTCCTCCAGTGAGAAAGGGCCTCCATCCCAACATACTCCCCCCTCCCAGCACACATGTAAGGAACAAGTTACAGAACAAACCTCTATAGCCTTCAGCAAGAGGTACAGGCTGTTAAAAATAGCACAATTTCAGCTTCCCCCCCAAGTCTCCACACACACCGAGAAAGCAGACCTTGAACCCAGCTACACAGCACTTTCCTCCTGCCACTGGCTGGTGACTCAGTTGACAATTTTAAGAACACACACCAAAAAGATTTTAAAAAATCGTAATAATCATACAAGAAACACAAAGCTACACACCGCAAATCCAAATCTGTTTGAAATTGAGGAAAATAAGCATTACCTGGTCTTGCTGTTGGGCTTGTTTCCCTGATGCATTTTGCTCCTTGGCTGTAGTCATGCTCACCTATTTGTGCCCACTGCAGTGGCAAACAGGATTTTACTCTGTGTGTGTGTGTGTGTAAGCTTGTCTGTGTGTTCAGACATACACACACACACACACACAAAGACTAAAGGGATACGGATGAGTAACTAGTCCATCACTTAATCACCAGCTGAGAAATTTCCCACCCCCACGAAAAGAAATAAATAAAAATGCAATGTAAAAAAGCACTAGACTGGCTGTCTTCCCCCTTGAGCCTCTAAAATAAAAGCAGAAGCAGGAGCAGAGAGAAGGATGCTGTGGGGGCTTCTTCAATTAGCAACAGCCTCTGCAATCGTCACAGAAACAATGATAACTGCTTGGCAACCAGCAACTGGCAGCTCGGAGCCGGAGGCAGCGATGTGGTCCTCGCTCCCTCCCCACCTCCACGGCGGCCGCCCGCGCCCTGCGCATGCACGGGGCTGCCTCGGCGCCGGCGGTGCGGCTGGCTGGGATGAGCACGGCCGGCACACATCCCTCCGTCCATCCGTCCATCCGTCCATCCGTCCATCCGTCCATCCGTCCATCCGTCCATCCGTCCATCCCCCTATCCCCCTCCCGGAGCAGCGGCCAACGGGGCCTCTGCCCCATCCCGCATCCTCCTCCGGGGTCTCTGTCCTATCCCGCATACCCCCGGGCTCTCTGCCCCATCCCGCATCCCCCCGGGCTCTCTGCCGCGCACATGCGGAGTTTCTGCCAGGTTCGCTCTTCTCCTCTCCCAACTTGCGGCGGCCCCGGCTCCGTCCGTGCCCGGCTCTGGGGCCGAGCTGTGTCAGGGGCAGCCGCTGCCCCGCGGCTCTGGAGGATGCGGCGCTGCCGGGGCAGCCGGCTCGCAGCCATGGGGCACAGGGAGCTCTCCGGGGAGCTGCCCCCTCACTGCCGAGGGGTGACCTGTGTGTGCCCCCAGCCCCCCATGTCCCCGATGTGCCGGGGGATGTGTGCGGCGGTGGCTGCCATGTAGGTCACGTTGCAGGGTGACACAGGAGCACGCGTTCCCCGCTCCGCGCTGCTGTAGCTGGCTCCCTGCAGCCTCTCTGCCATAACAGGGATCTCTCCAACACATCAGAGCTGTCAAAGGACAGCTCGCCCACCGTGCTGTCAGCGCGGGGTGACAGGGCTGTGCCCGAGCACGGGGCACGGAGCGAGTGCCACCCTCAGGAAGGGACCCTCACAAGGCTGGACACAACTTAAAGCAGCACGGAGGTTGTTCAGGATTTGCTCGGGGCTGATGCGAGCCCTCACTCACCCCAACACCAGGTGACACGAAAATGCCACGTTGCTGCTTGTCCCATGCTCACCTCCTACCCCGCACAGCCGGGATGGAGCTGCCCTCAGTGCTGTAGCGCTGTTAAAGCTAAATGTTCTCTCACTCACGTGGTGCTGGCATCTCTGCTGAGTCTGCTAAGGAAAGGGAACATCAGAGTGTTTATCTGACAGGGAAGTGATTATGCCTCATTTGAGCCTCAGTTTTACAGCATGGATTTATTATACAAGGTCACACTCACCAACACCACTACAGCCAATGTCTCCTTACACCTGGGATTATTTTGATCCTTGGTTGAGGGACAGATCAACGGCAGGCCAAGTTTTCCTAAAGATATTTACAAGCCACCACTCAGACTCTCTACATGTTTCTGCATTTTCACCATAACATTCACAGGAGTTCATAGGAAGCAGGACATAAAAGATCTGCAACATGGAATTGTGCTGGTAGTAAACTGGACAGCCTTGCCTTTTCCCAGGTGCCACAATCCAGGCAACAGCTCATTTGAAAAAAAAAAAAAA
>VWYP01031788.1:12947-33913 GCA_013400435.1 Pycnonotus jocosus
AAAAAAGTGAATAACACCTCTCTAACAAGAAACAATAATTTGCATTCAAATCTAACAGCCTGTGTTGATTTCTTGTTGCATTATACTCTGACACAGTCATAGCTTACATTGCAATTCCATCTCTTTAGTCCCCATAGTTTAAGTCACAATATTTCCTAAATGTTTATTGTGAGGTTATTGTTCATACCTTTTTCCCCAGCCATCAGAACAGAATTGTTTTCAAGGTTTTGTATAAATGGATCCCTTTGAATTTTCCAATTGCCTTGGTCTACTTTTCTACCTGTTGTGAGGGGTAATGAAAGCTTGTTTTACTCCACACTTCTGCAATTTTTCTTTCCAAGAGAAATTCAAATGAAACAAAACTGTATTTGAAATTGGTGTGTTGGTTTGGGGTTTTGGTTTTTTGTTTTTGTTTTGGTTTTGGGTTTGGGTTTTTTTGTTTGGTTTGCTTTGGTTTTTGTAATTGTTGTTTTGGGAGGGGGGGTTTTGTTGTTGTTTTGGGATTCTTGTTGTTTAATTGGTTGGTTTGGGGTTTTTTCTTTTTTTAACTTCCCCACCATACATGCTGGAAATTTCTTGAAAACAGATCCCTTTTTAAAACATGGGCCATTCACTGTGTTCCTGACCCCTTAGTGCCTACACTGGCAATCCCTAACCTTAATTGCATTTCATCCCTTCCCCATGCAGATTTAATTCTTTCGCAGTAAACAACTTAAGACACAGTTTTCACTGTTTTTCTGGAAATGGCCACTCTCACAGTGTAGATTATTTTTTTTCTCCACTAAGCTTGTTGTTGGACACATAAGAAGTTAATTGTGCTAATTAGTCCATCAGTTAGGTTAGCTATGCAGATGCACATGGCTAAGCCTCATTGCATGGATGCATTAGCAGGTTGCTGTTCTGACTGCCTCTCCCAGTGCCTGGCACTGTTACCCCAGTGTTTCTGAAATGCCTTGATCTCTCTGCCTGGTGGCACCTCCTTGTCACCCCTGACCAGGACAGGGTGTCCCATCCCCTCAGATGGCAGCTACTCACTGCCTGAGGATGTGGCAGCAGGGGCAGTGACATCCTCAAGCTCTCTGTCACCTTCCTGCCTTGATCAAAGGGGTTCTGAGGTTGCCAAACAGCTCCTGGGGAGACACTGGAGGAGGGAGCAGTGGCCACTGCCATTCAGAAATGCTCATTAGTCACAGGCAGAGAATAATCTGCTCACACATTAGCAGGGCTGAGGCTGTCCCTCCTGACCTCAGAGCTATGTTAGGGTACCAAGCTATGGCTTGTCTGAGTCATCCCTGATGAAAGATTAATCCACCCCTATCAAAGGACAGGAATCTGTATCTGCCAAACCCAGCAGGCAGAGGGATGGGTCCCAGGCAGTCCCATTTGGGGCATGGCAGGAAGCACTGGCAGACAAGGACCCTGGGAGTATGACCTTCCTAACCATCCCTCCCCATGGCATTCCAGCTGATCACGAGGGCCAGGGACCATCACAAGGGCATAGGGAGCAGGTTGTTCCTCCCTGCCAGGGTCAAATATACAACTGTAGCCATAGCCTCTACTAGCCATAGCTGAAACACGTTTGTCTCCACTCCCTGCCCATGCCACCATGTGAAGGTGTCAGTCTCCAGACTCACTCCCTGCCCACACAAATTGAATCCCTGCCATGAGCATCCTCCATCAATCCATGTAATCCATACTGTGCCACCACTGGGACAGCTCAGGAGCCCACTATGAGCACACACAGCTCTCCTCATTAACGAAGATTAATGTTCAAAATGACACCATGTGAATGCCATCCCCACAACTACCTCCTCAGGCCCCACAGCAGGACAGACAGACAGCCAACTACTTCCCATCAGGAGAGGAACCAGTGACAGGTGAAAGGAGCTGCTCCAGCCTCTCAACTCATCCTCACCCAGAGTGCTCTTTTCAACAAAATCATGCAGCACTGCAGTAATACAGATAATTTTTAATTACCTCGTAACAAATTAGTCACACATGTCCTGGAGCATTTTCTGTTAGAAGGAAAGTGCTTCATTCTCCAGAGACTGGCAGGAACAAGCTTGTGGTGTGGGATCATTCTTAAAATTCTCCTTGGAGTTCACAAAGTCACCACAAAGCTTCTTCCTGCTCAAGGATTGTTGAAAACCCTGTGCACTGGAAGAGGAATTAATGTTCCAGTGGCTCTGGAGGAAAAGGTGAAACAAAAGCTCAAACTGTCATCACCACAAAGACTTGTGAATTCATAGGAGCCAAAGCACAGCAACCTTTCTTTATGATGAAGTGTTACAGCAATGCATGATACCAAAAGGAGCAGTTTGTTACTGCTCCCAAACATTTTTAAGCAGATCAGGGTACAAGGCCATCCTTGATTGTGCCCTCCCATGAGGGTCGAGGTGTCTGGGTACAGAGCAGCTCCTCTATGGGAAGCAGCAATGGGCTCTCAGGAGTCAGTGCAGAGCATTCCTGTTCCCTGTGTGCTACAAAGGCCAGGCCCAACAGCAGCCTGTGCTCACTGTGAGCCCTCCAGCTGCACACATCTGTTCCAGGGAGCACAGACTAAGAGCAGTGATAAGCCTGCAGCAGCAGCAGGTGCAGTTATTGGATGCAGAACCCTTCTGCTCCATTGAAACCTGGGGTTTTAGCTGCACCACACTGGGTTATTCATTCCCCTTGCATTGCCACATCAAGGAAGTTGAAGCCAGTGGGCAAATTGGGTAAAAAATTAATTCTATTTGATTAACCAAACATTTGAACAGTCTGCTAATGTACTCCTTTCTCCAGATAGTGACCAGATCCTGTGGAGAGCTATGTATCTGAAATTTTGGGGGTGGGGGGGTTGTCTAAGCCATTAGTACCACCAGTACCATTAGTATCTGGGGTGCAGTAATGTGTTACCTCCAGCAGAACACACCACATGATGTGAGTTTGTACATCCAGCCCCTCTGAGCTTCACATTTGCTGACAGTTCCCACTGATTTGGCTGATTTGCTCTCAGTTCAGGAAGGACACAAAGTCCAGGAAAGCACATGGCAAGAGAAAAATCTACTCAGAGAAATGTTCCAAAGGAAAAGGTGTAAGGGTACAGGTTTTTAGGGATTTATATAGGTAGTAGATGTGTTAAAGACAACTCAGGAAGAGAGAGACTCTGTTAGCAGAGGCATCCACTATGAGAAAGGTGAGATAAGCCTTTAAAAATGTTGCAGCCATGGATTTTATCATTCAGTCATTGAAAGGTTGGTAAAACTGGCCCACAGGATGCAAGGGGAACAGTGTTCAGTGTTTATTGGTTCTGCTTTCCAAGGTGTGGCGGCAGTGGAGTGAGGACACAAGGCTGGCAGCTCCTGCAGCAGCTGTGTGAGAAGGTCTCCCTGAACAATGTTCTTCTAAGACCAGCAGCATACTCCAGAAAAGGTAAATCCACTCAGTCTCCAAGACTGATAGAATACCTTTGCAATAATAAAATGCCTTTGGTGCCCCATTGCAACACAATTCCAATTTTCATAGAGAAATTCAGAGAGGAACAAGAGGGAAGGGTCTGGAAAAATCGAGATGTCTATGGTCCCAAGATGTGCCAGGGCATGCTGGTGACTGGTTACCCCTCCTCAGTGCCAATGCCAATATCTCATCTCCACAAAAAGCAGTGGCACAGCCCCTCTCCTTCTGCATGGCTCAGATGCAGTGAGGCAGAGGAGGCTGTGTCCTCTGCAGATCCCTCTGGAGGTCAAGGGCTTCTCATACAGAAGATGCCAGAGAAGAACAGAAAGCTGTAAACCCATGAGGGCTGCGTGGTTAGAAACTCTTTTTAAAGGAGTTTATGTGCTTTAGATGCTTCAGAAACAGGCAGACATTCTGGCTGCTCATTCTGGACATTTCTGTTCTGTGCTCATCTGGATGAGCTTTGGAGAGGGAGAATTTAATTTTGTTTTGTTCGGAAAGCACAGTTTGTGCCCTGCCCTCTCCAAGAAGGTGACAACACTAATATCACATTATCGCACAGCAACGTCCCCAGTTGGAATTTGGAATTGGAAACACTTAGTGGGAGATCAGCTGACATCAGCCCTACTCCTACAAAGGCTTCAGAGCATCTCTATTGCCTACACATCATCCCCAGCACTGCTTCTCATAATAGTTCCTATTAGAAGACCAAAAAACCACTTTAGTTTTGTTCCAAGCTAATCCCTAGTTTTGGCAAGATTTCTCAGTTTGTCAACGGGCATCCCAAAACTAATTTTATTATAAAAGAAAGAAAATCATTGGTCCTTAAGGATATGCACTAATTAGATTTCATTGGCCATGCTACTGTTGCCCCTCTCTGGTTGTCTCCAACAGGTTGGTTCTACCAAGGGTTAGTCATGGGAGAGTCTCTATGTCCAGAGGAATTTTCAGGGGCTCCACTGAGGACCTCTCTGTCTTGGGGATCCACTCAGATGGATGATTTTCCAGATTTCAAATGTTCTGTGTAGGTACTAGAGGCAACAACAGATTATGAATATAGTTACAGTTAAAAATACATCACGCTTCCATTACGCATGACCAAAATCATTAAGAAAGCAATCTGGTGTGCTATTTTCATTTAACAGATCAAATCCAGTTTACTCAGTCAATACCATTAATTAGTCATTTGCATGAATATCTGTTCCTGCAGGGGATACGCTTCAAAATGTTCCCACAAGCATGAGAACTCCTTCTATGTGAGACAGCAGGTATGTGGCAGCAGGGGACTCAGAGACAATGGGCACTGCAAGAACGGCTTGTGTGTCTGCATAATAGTCCTGTGGTGTTGTTACTTTTTGTCCATTACTAAAGCCTCACTAAGTTGCTTTATTTTTTTATTTTTTTTTTAATCTTGAGCAGGAGAAGGTGGTTTGAAATTATTAAAATAGGTTGATTTGAAGCACTGTATTCTGCTGCTTCCCATTTCTCACTGCCGCTCCGAGTTCCAGGACCCCACAGCTCATGGTAAACAAATAAGACAACACGGGCATGCAAGCTGTGAAGAAGACTGCTCTTTCATGCACAGCTAGAGCTGTTTTGCATAGCACTTTCCTGCCTGAATTGGAGCGTGACTCTGGGGAACACAGCAGGTACTTGTGCCCTTCTCACATCTGGATTCTGCACCCACTTCGGTTTGCCTGCCCTGAGGATCAAGTGTGTGTGCTGACAGTCAGGCTTTTCTATTGAAGTAGTTCCTGTTCAAAAACATTATTTTTAATTCACTGTGGGTTATTTTTTTAAGTCAGTGTATATATTTTAATACCTCATCTCAGTCTCAAAGGCAGGGGATGAGCAGTGCCACAATTGTTTGACGCTGTGTTATCCCTGCAAGGAACACAGACCCTGTCACTGGCTCCTCTCTGCCCCTCTGCCTGCTCCTGCTGGTGTGACCTTGGCAGCTGCAATGCAACAGATGCCTCTTTCTCACTTGTTTATCCATGTGAGAGAGACTTCTGAGGCCCCAACTTCAGTGGCAGCTGTGAATGGTCTCCAAATTGCTTTTTCAAAGTTTACCTCCTCATAGTCTGGCTCAGTGTTCCTGCTCCCTGTGCTCTTAGGGATCAATATTCACTGACATTTTCCCCCCACACCTCCTGGTTATTTCTAGGTAGCAGCTGAACTCCTTCCTTATTGACTCAGTATGTGTTCTTTTTAACTGTTGTTTTAGGAGAGGAAGAATTTATTTCTTGGCTCCTTACTCTTCCCTCCCTCGTTTCCTTCCCTTCCTTCCCTTCCTTCCCTTCCTTCCCTTCCTTTCTTCCTTCCTTCCTTCAGTCCTTCCTTTTACTGAATAGCTACAACATATATTTGGTAACTGAAATATCCATGTCAGAAAATGTAAAAGACATCACCAGGGATGAGAAACATCCCCCCCACCAAAATCACTGTCAGAGAATCCCAATCTTCACAACAGCTGCAAACATATTAGGCTGTTTAGCAGCCTACTGCTTGGAAAAAGAGGGCCTCATCTTCATTTTTAGCTCCAAAGTGATTTATAGGATGAATAAATGATCTGCATATAAGATGATGACTGGTTTAAATGTAAATGTTGTGAAAGACTTCTTATGTAAGCACATACATTGCCTGAGAGATCCTTGTACATAAAAGCTGCAGCTGGAGCAAGTGGCTTTTTAAGCATTTGTTTTATGAAGTACACTTTTCATCGCAATGGTTGTTATTTTTCATTTACTTTTATATCAGCTTTAACAAAAAGAAAAAAAAAGTAAAAAATACTTGAACTCACAACACGAGCCATACACTTTTAATAGTGAGGCTATGCAAAGTAATGACACAGTTAAATAGATGCATAAAACACACATTCATCAAAGATGGCTCATACTTGAAAGTTATACCATGACAACCTCTGAGGTGTCACAGGTGGCGGAGGCATAAAAACCAAACAACCTCAGTTTCTGAAGACAAAATTTGACATGTGGATCCTGCAGGCTGGGCAGGCTGAGCCCAGCTTTGGGCATTTGGAGAGGATCTCCTGGGGACTGCCATCACCTGTAGCAGAAGTGATCCCTGGGCCCTGAGGAGTGGTGACCCACTGAACACCATGTTAGCCTCATAACCTCTCTCAGATATTTCCAAACAACACCAAGAGGTGCAAAGATGTCACCTCTGCCACCTGCCCTGGTGTTTTCTCTGGTGTTCACTGCCTCCCCAATGGGAGCTGGATGGGTGGTGGTGATCACTGCCTCCAGTTTCTGGTGGGGACTGTGATGGCTGTGAGGATTTGTGTGCTGGTGTGTTTTTTATCAAGAGTTCCTAGACCTCTTGGGATTGAATCTGTTGTGGTAAGCATATGTTGCTGCATTCCTGCTAGCTCTGTGGTAGATAAGCTTTTCCACCAACCTAAAATAACCTCCTCGAGAGTCTGAACAATGAAAACACTGCCAACACTTGTCTTCTCTAAAAGAGGCTCAAAGGGACCCAAAGCCCTTCCTGTCTGCAGCACATCTTTATTTTTGGAGAAGGCAAACCCACAATGTTTTCAGATTCTTCTTCTCAAGCCTGAAGGTGGAAGGAAGAGGCAGAAAACATTTGGGTAAAACTCCACTGAGCAAATAAAACAAATAATGCACAGAATCATGTCATCTCACTCAATTTCTCCCTCTGTGCCTCAGTAGCCATCCTGAATTCACCTTTCTGGACTGCAGATCCTGCACTGTGCATGTGCCTATCCCAGAGGACAGACAAAATGTTACTGGTATGTTAAATGCCCACTAGTGGAAATGCAATTTATGGAAAATGGGCCAACTGGAAAGGCCTACTGAGAATCCCTGACACAGAGATAAAAGACTGTGTTTACTAAAACAGATAAAGAAGGTGAACAGAATTGGCTTATAGCTACTATAACCTCAAGAGTTGCTTCTGTTGTGGTGAAGAAAACAGCAGCCAGAACAATGCCTTGCTCTATTTTTTTCTAAAAACTGACCAGCAGTTTTGATGTGCCATTTGTAGCACCTTAGAGAGCTTTCATTTTCTGAAGCATGCTATGCAAGTTATTGTTTTAACTGCTTCTGAGAGGTACCCTTCAGCTCTGAGGATACTGCACCAAACCAGATTCCCAACTCACTCGTAACCAGATGACACAGTAAAGAAAGTGGAAACCTTACAGCATGATGTACAAATACATACAATACATAACCACCCAAATACAAACCTAAATAGAATATATAATTCAAGTAATGTGGTGGTGAAGTCCTGTTCTCATATATTTATTTGATCTACCTGCAACACAAGAAAATGAATGGAAAAGAGATGTATAACATCTGTATATCCTACACATCTTACAGGAGAACAGCAGGGCTCTGAGCACAGCAGAGGACCTCTAAAAGGGGATAAGACATCCCTTATTTAGCGTGGATAATTTTCATTAATTACAGAGAATTAACAGCTATTCAGCAAAGCCACCTTGGGCACTCAGGTGGAGCTGGGGCAGATTCACAGCCCCTGATTCCTGCAGGCAGGGGGGTGTGAAACCCTCACAATCCTGACCTGAAATGACAAAGGGTGCTTCAACCTTGCCCACACTGTCCCTACTGGAAACAGAGATGAGTTTTCAAAAGGCTGTGACTGTCAGTGGCACAAGACCACCAGCAGCAGAGAGGGGATGTCCAAAATGTACAGGGAGCATAAAAAAGTCTCTTGGCAAGACTGTTCCCTGTGCCCTCCCATCAGAGATGTTAGATCCTTTGAGGTCTGACAGCCAGGCTGGGGCACAGGAAATGGCTCTGGATGTCTGAGAGTTGCTGAAGGGTCCTAGGAGTGCTGAGCAACCTTCACAGAGGAACTGAGGAACTCTGTTTAATACACTGTGACTCAGTATTACTTTGAGATTGCCCCAAAAGTTTACAAAGCTTCACTCTTTTTATGAATATGAATAAAGTGCAGCCTCCCCAAAACATTGCACAGGTACTCTGATGTACTTAACCATGAGTTCCCATACTCAATCCAAAACACCAAGTATATCCTTTCTATAACACTCACTGGAGAAAGTGAGCTTTCTGCAGCACAGTTTTCCCTGCATTATTGTTTGATTTGGTATCTCTGACCTTTGGATTTCATCAGATTCTGAAGACAGAAAAAAATAGAAACAATGACACAAACATTTCAAAGAGCCTCCGAATTCTTGCACAAAAGAAATCTGTGGTTTCATGTAGTTTAGAAAATAGCACAAAGAAGGGAATTTGAGATACTTTGAGACTATCAGAAAATTCCATAACATGGTTACACAAAGCTATGCAGAAATGTGGACCTTTTGCCCCAAATACAAAACCCTTAGGAAATCACACAAGTACGAAATGTGAGCTAGAGTGTGAGAGAGTAAACCACAGTGAGCCATTTTCTTACCACAGTTAATTAATGCATGTCTCATTAACATACCTCTGAAATTTTACACAACCACAGATATGAAACCTGCCCATCATCTGTACACACATAAAATCAGATACAGGGAGTGCCTGTGACTGCCTGCATATGCTGTAATACAACACCAAAGTCCACAAAGAGACAAAACCTGAGCCCACTCCTCTCCCAGCTTGCTGTTATCCTACCCTGGTTAAAGAGGAGATGCAGAAGCACTCAGAGCCCACCCACCAACGTGGGCACATCAATGCCATATGCTCAGAGCAGGCTTTGCTGTACACAGTGTGCTCTGAAAAGCCCTGGGTCAGTGCCCAGCTCTACCTGTGTAGAGGATCTGCCATGTGCTACATTTGGAAAGTCCACAAAGTTTTGCATTCACACATGAACTTATGCTAGAAAAAAGTTGTATCACCCATCACTGCATTCTCAGTTGAACAAATCAGAATTTTTGAAACAAGAAGGGGCAGATTTCATCAGTCCTGAGAACACTATCAGCCTTTTATTGCAAATATTACCCAAAGACAGCTTTTTTGACATATTTTCCAGGGATAATAAGGCAGCTTAGGGGTTATATTTATTCATGGAATCAGCAGTCTTTTCATTTCTATTGTTCATCTCTGTAGATCAAGACTTCTACTGGTGTGGGAAGTGACTGCAGCACGGGATGTTTAGAGAGTTAATCTGCAAGAGCCTGAAATAATGGAAATAGAAGTTGGCTAGCAGAAAAAAAAAAAAAAAAATCCATCTGCCTTGTGGAGCAATCCAGAGCACCAAGTTAATGAATTCCCACCTTGGGTTGCAGTTTGGTGACACCAGAACAAGCAGTAGCTACTCTGAAAGGATTAATGTGAGCAGAACATGTAAGAGATTGATGGGCAATGTATCTGATCTCAGCATGAAAGGGAAACTGTTGCACAAAGCCTTGACATCATTCTTCAGAAGTACCTGGACTGATCACTTTACCCTTTCCAGCAGGCAAAGAAAAGTCAAAGTACATGGGAAAATTCTAAGCAACAGATCAGGCTTTTAATGATGTCCAGGAATGAAGTGAAGGGACAAGCTCTCCAAAATAGATAAATCTATTTCCAACATTTTCCCCCTTCATAGATGCCAGAGACAGGCTGCATGTGATTAAAAGCTACAAAAATAGCAGTTACAGTCTTGCTTTCAATTGGTGTTTTCTTTCAACTGATTTCACTTCAGATAATATTGGCAGCAGAATGCCACAGAGCTGATTAAAGAGTTCATCTTAACCATTAAGTACCAGCCTGAGATTGCTGGTTCATCTATATGGTAGTGGTAGAAGGCAAATAAATATTCACACTCCATCTAGCACTTCATTTTAATACTTTCTTATCAAGTAGTCCATTAGGATGGCATGAATTGTAGTAAAATAAACCCTTTTGTATCTCACTGTTAAATAAACTCTGCAGTCTCACATTCCTTGATACAGATCCATTCTCCAGCAACACAGGATTCAGACATATCCCTTAGAGAAGCCTGTTCTAAAGATTTCATTTTCTCCCCAATAACAATATGGTTTGTTAACAGAAGTTTACACAAACACAGATGGCAGAATAAGCCCTTATGATGCAGGCAGGCCTTTACTGAAAGAGCTCACACTGAATTGTGGAACAGGATACCAAATCATCACTTTGACTTTCCTTCCATGAGGAAAAGGGGGAGTTAATTTGTTTGGGGTGAATCCTTTTTTGGGATACAGAAACTTAAGTGTACTCATCAGATTTTGCACCGTAAATGAGGTTTAAATTCCTATAATCAGAGATAATTGATTGCATAAAAGTCTGATAGAGCTTCCACCCTGGCAAAATCCCGTGCCTCTTCTTCTCCCAGGCACTGAAGCTGCTTGATGTTACTCTGGCTCTGTGAAGTGGCTCTAAGTGGCTGTAAGTGCAAGGCACATCAATTTTGAAGCCTCCTTACATAGTCAGAGAAGTGCAATGCCGACACAGTAAAAATGAACACCCATTTTTTGTGTGCTGAAGTCAAAACCAAAAAAGCATCTATTCACAGAACAGTCTTGTATAGTTGCATACAATCAATACAGCCACCATATAAGATAATTGTCATGAAGCTAAATGAAAAAGGAACCTTTTTCTTTTGACACAGCGTTTGTATTACAACAACACCAAGGAGCTGCACAGCTGGGGGTTCCCTGTGCTTTGGGCTGGAGGAGTTTTCAACAGAACAGACCCTGCAGAAAATACCTTGCAGTCCCAATAAGAATATTCTGCCTGCCACCTGCACAGCACACTGCTGCCTGTCCCTGAAGAGAATTTTTTTTACTATCAGTGACTCTCTCTCTCCAGATAGGACAGATATTTTTCTTTCCAGGACTCACTTCTGAGGCACTCTGTTAGAAGACTCTTTCTGTGTGTGCAGCATTGCATCTCTGTCCCCTTCCTGCATACAGAAAGATTGAATGGTTCACATTCAGTAGCTTTTGGTGATGTTACACCTCAGTTTGGGTTGGGCAAGGATTTAAAATCCGCATTTTCCTGCACAGGTGAAGCTCATTGGTGGGTGAGATTTGATGGAACTTCCACCAAACTCAGCATTCTGCTTCCAGTTTCACTGCTGGGCTTGGACACCAAGACCATAACCTTACTGGGGGCTGAGACCTGGGATTTACCCTGCACCTCAGAATTGCCAAAATGTGCAACTTTGTGCTAAGAATCAAGAGGTAATTCAGAGTGCAGGGCTTATTTCCTTTCATACAATGCACATCTAAAGAGCCATTCATGAATAAGACTCCTGATCCTACCCAGTGGGATGTGGTGGCGTATTTATAGTCCAGAATCCATTACAGTTAACACTGCACTATTTACACTCATCTGCCATAAATCCAATGCTGTTGTTATGGCTGTCCTGCTTAATGTACTCCAGGAATGCTCTTCAAGGCAGTATCAATTATATTTGCAAGTAAACTAATGCTTTGGGTTAAACAAAGTGAAAACATTCTTCCTCTGAGAAATTTAGTACTTTGTATCTGCATCTATTCCAAGTGAATCTCGTGTTTTATTCAATTAAGCACCACAGATGACAACAACGGTCCAGAAAACATTAAATGAAAACATTGATTCTGCAATAATACCATTGGATGAGCCATGAACTGCTACCAATAACATAATCATGACACGTCAAACTCAATTACAACTTCAAAATAGTAGTTTTATTTCACAGCAATTATTTAATGTTATTTTCAGCTTAACTCTTTTATCACTGGCATTTGCACCAAGCTGTCTCTGATTTAAATGTTGGTATTTCTTGACCTCAGTCTAAATACCTGGCACATAAACTATCAGGTGGCACAAATATTACAGAATGTGTTCTTATGCTATTCCTCTTTGACATTACTGTTTTCAAGATCAGATTGTGCAGGCACATGAAGCCAGAACCTTTGCACCAAAGCCAGACATTCATTTTTCTCTGTCTTTTGCCCCTCAACAGCTCCCTGATGATGGTCTGGACTGGTCAGGCTTGGACCTTACTGGACTTAGGAGACTTTCCAAAGGGAAGGTCTTTGACACCTTTCCTTTCTGCATTAAAAAAAAAAAACCAACCCAGCAAACCCCGATGAAAACTCAGATCCAGGAGCTTGCAAATGAAATACAGGAACAAAGAATTTCCAGTCTAAAACCTTGTGCCATTGTGGACTTTGATACAACACAAACTTTTTGCAAACTTTTGTCTCATAATGAGTGACTTTATCAAACCTCCATCCCAGCCTCAGAATGATGGCTTAAAAGCCAATACCAATCCTCATTATATCCACAGCACAGCCCTTCAAATGTCACTTTTTCCTTACAGATCAGGAGTATTTGCAGCAACCTTTTGATAATTATGTTTATTATCAGCATCAATTTTCATTTCTCCAGACACCTCAGAGAAGCAGCAGATGCCTTTCAACATTGACAAGGCAAACTGGCAATAATTGCTTTCCCCACTATGGAAACCCCATCAGTGCTGGGGTGATGTGAGGCACAGCAAACCCTAATGGTCAGACACTAAGGAATAGCACCAGCCTGGTTTTTTCCAGGATTCCCTTCAGCTGTGGATCCCTTACTCTGGACTAAAATACATTTGAAAAGAGGGGAGCTATTTATGATAAAGGATAGTGCAGACAAGCATGTTTGGAGAGGTTGCTAGAAGGTGCAACTAAATCTTCAGGAAAGACTGATGTGTGGAGATTTCTTTAAAGTCCTCACACAGTGAGGCAAATGAGAAGCCCAAATTCCATTAAAAAAAGAAGAAAAAAAAATCAGTTTCTGGCCTTCCTGAGGAAAGGGGAAAGCTTGACTTCATTAACACAAAGTGCAAAACCCAGCAGAGAGATAAAGAGGCCTGAAAATACACTTTCTTTTAAAACACTCTTTTTATTTTAAATGCTGATATATATATATTTTTTTTTTAGTATGGGTTATTACTTCTTGCACATTCAGGTCTGACAGTACAGCAGCTCGTTCACCTAAACATTTAGCAGACTTGACAATATTTAGCTCTAATAACTTCCAAGCCTGAGAAAGCCCAGGAACATCATCATTTCACATATCAGATCTGGTTAAGAGCAGACACAAAGTATTGCTCACAAGCCGTAACAGAAACAATATTGTCCCAGCAGTAAAACCACAGAATGGAAAAATCATGGAAATATTACCCATTTTCAAGTTCTATGAAAAAAAAAAAAATAATAGCAAGTGAAGATTATTTTGGTCATGCTGATTTAGCTAGAGAAATTCTAAAGGAAAAATAGAAGTTTAATACAGGGTAATGAAATTATACTTTTTTTCATTTTCTTCTCAGCTTGAAGAAGACCCCCTGGTCAAAAGTGAATTTTAACTAGTTTCCAATATGTAAAATTTAAAGGCTTTTTGTGTTTTTGCAGTTAGCTGTGCTGTTGCTATCTGTGATAAAGTGATACTAAGTGGCCTGAGTGCATCAGTCTGGCAAATGTTGTAATAAAATTACAGCCTGCAAGTGCAGCCACCTTATATGTGAGGCCATTTTAGAATGAAGGATATATTTGCAGCAGCAAGCAAGATCAAACCCACAAAATACATTATATTGGCTCAAGCTAATGATCAGTTTAATAAAGCTTGTATTATGACAGCCAGAATCAGCCAGATTAAAGTGCAAAAATACTTTCACAAACCTGCTTAAAGGCAGAATTTTTCTGTGAAGTTATTAGTATTCCTTCCAAAAGCTCTTTTTATAAATTTCTAATCTTTATGCTGATAATTGTGAATGCTTTTTGTTCATGTAAACACTGGAGCACACGGAAGACCTGACTAGAAATACAAATGGGTGAATACAATGTGTAGAAAACATAATTAATTCCAGAAAGTGTAAAAACCAGGAAGAATGCTGTGCTCCCAGTTTAGCTTTTATCTTCATCACCAATATTTAAATTTTAATTTAAATTGTGGAGTTTGACTATTCCTCCTAAAAGGTGATGCTGTTAATCAGAACAGCAGTATTCTTAATTTTGATATGTTTCCATATTCTTTCCAAACCTGTGAGAATTCATCTCTCATCTCCTTTTGTGGCAACAAGTTCCATGGGTGAAAATAAAGTCTGTGTATTCAATTTGAACTCAAATATTGGAAATGTCAGACTTATTGCTTGTTTAGAAGCTTTTGTTTTCTCTTCCCTGGGTCATGCCTTGCAGCAGGACTTTAAGAGGAAATATTTGGGGGAGTAGGTAAGGACAGCTACTTAACAGGAGTCTGGGTGGGAAATCTCATTGCTCTGGTTTCTGCTACCCTGGTTTCTTCCTTTCTGCAACTTCTTGTTTATCTGTTCATCAGTGACCATAAGCATTTTCATGTGAGGAAGGGCAAAAAATGTCCTGATATTCTCTTTAGTCCCATTCCCTTCCTTCATCCTCTTCTACTGTGAAAGGGCTCCAAAACTGAGGATTCCTGGCAGGACACCTCTGATATCCTCCTTGTGATCTCCTTTCCAAAACTAAATAACACCACTGTTTAAGAATTGTCAAATGAGTAAGATTTACTCGAGCCTCTAAACACACTCATCAGGCATCTCTGAGCCCAGCCCTGCATGCAACATTCCCAGTGAAACCACACTGCTTACTTATATAATTATATTTATATCATCACATTATAATTACCCTCTGTATTATCCTCTGTCCCATTTTTAATGTATTTCAACATCTTGTTTGCATTTTGTTAATTCCCTTTTTTTTGTTATCCTGAGTCCTGCTAAGCTCCTGGCCTCAGTGATACATTGTGGTGATGTAGCTCCAGAGGTGCACTGTCATCCAAGCAATTACTGTTGTCCATTATCAACTAATTTCCATTGTCTGTAGGAAAGCTCAAGGTCACACTCTTGCACTGCAGCTTTGGGCTGATCACCCAAAAGAATATGCCACTAATAATTACTATTTAAATGCTACAACAGATGAATAGCAAACACATTAACAGTGCTTCAGCTATGAAGATTATGCTGGAGGAGGGGATTACCACAAGGCTGGATCCCTGAAGGTGCTGAATGCTTACAGTTCCTGTTTGCATTCCTGCTGGGTCAGTGCAAGAAGTCTGTCTGGCAGGGCAGAATGCACCACAGAAATGTATGGGAAGTGTGTTTCCTTTACACCATGGGATACATCCCACCCACTTTGAATAAAAATCTCACCTACAAGAGACTTTTTCAGTCTCCAAAAGAAGATAGGACAGCCCTAGAAATAAACACACCTCTAAAATGAAAAGTGGGGAGGAGAAAAAAGTTGCCTCTTTGCATATCTACTGCTTCATAAGGACACACAGAGTCAACTTAATACTGACCTATATCACTTTGAAAGGTGAAGAGACAAAGAAAACATCAGGGATGGACAGCTTCCCATGGCTGTTGCTCTGGGAGCTGCCATCTCCAGCCAGGAGCAGGAATTCTCTTTGGGGAAAGGAGCCCAGCACAGAGGGAAATGTTAAAACTATCACACTGCATTCTTCATCTTCTAACAAATATTTGCTGACATCTCATTCAGCTGTGCTGGAAACAATCTAGTTTGCCACCATTAATACTTTATGAGGCCAATCATCACCCCTGACAGAGCTGAGCTCCTCTGAATCAGAATCCTGCCTGAGGGGCAGCCCCTGCCAACAGTGGACACCGAGTTTTGTAGAGCCTGAAGACCTGCACAACCTTGAAAGACTGGTGGTGGTTCTGCCCCTCACTGTACCTGTACTTTGGCACAAGGAAGCACAAGATTTTTCCCTTTTTCCTCTACATTTTAATTCTAAAGCTCAAAACAAGAAAAACGTTGCACAAGGATGCCTAACTTGATGCAAACAGATCATTGCACAATGTGTGTTTGTTCTTTGGGTCTCAGTTATCCCTCTGTAGTGTTACTGACACTATTCGTTCTCCCTGAGCTAATTTGTAGTCATTTTCAGGAGATAATGTTCATTTATTAAGCAGATCAATATTTCTCATGCTATGCTTTCAGAAAAGTCAGATAAATTATGGACTTTGCTTGACATTTGTCTTGTGGTGCAATAATGTGTTTCAGAAAGTCAGGTGAATTTATAAGCCAAGGACTCCCTTTCCTAAGTCCAAGCAAAATATCCTCTGTCATTCACATTCTTACCAAAATGTTGCTTTGGCACTGGATTTTTCATGAGCATTGCTTATATATAGCAACTACATCAACCACGCTGCCCAATCCTCTCCATCCACCCCACCCCTGGAGAGGGATCAAAAAAATGTCTGCCAAAGCTTTCAATTCCACTTGCTACTTCCATCCCAGTTCTCAGATGTAACTCATCTGGATCCCATGCCTTGACAATTTTTAACAGCTCTAATTGCCTAACTATCTGCTCTGGCATAATCATAAAACCTTTTAGCATTTCATATTGCCCCCAGGAAAATGTATTCTAGTCTCTGATATGACCTTCAGCTTTTTTTTCCCTAAATACTAATGGCACAGAATTCATGGAGGCTTTTTGCAATGACAATCTCATCTGTCATTCCCTGCTCTTGTCTCTTAATGCCCTCATCAACCTCAACATTCCTACATTATTTTTGTGATATTTAAGGACATTGCTGATGTTTACCCATAAGCCAGTTACTGTCCAGCAGACTCAGTTTAATTTTCCAATGCCTTTTTGTATTTTCTATGTAGCTTTTTTAAAGGAAAGTCATAATTAAACATTCCCTCAATCTCTTTATACACATGCACACAAATACATATTTGGGGATAGGTTTTTAGATGCATTCTCATTTAGATAGGTAACTTTATTTATTTAAACCTCCAGCACATTGGGACACTCACAAAAGAAAGAGAAGAAATAATTTGAAAAAAAAAAACTCTTCAAGTTTTTACATCCAAATCTTTGAGGGTTTGATACACCTTGAATTCATCTTTGTTTGCAGAAGGGACTCAAGGGGTGAAATATTGGAGGGAACCTGCTCTCAGTAGAGACCCTTAGGGCCAGACTCTCATTCCTGTTAAGCTTCCTCTCGTGCTACTCTTGTCAGGGGAGGTAAAATAAATTAAAATAAGAATTTCTTTCCCAGAAATTCAGCTTTTCCCTGGTGTTTTTTCCCCACATACTACACACTTTTCTAAGCACCAGGCTGAACTATTCACCACACGTGATCAGTTCAAATGTTTTATGGCTGGTGACAATTTCCCCGTTCTCAAATGCATTTCCTCATACATCTTCCCTTTTGCCATGTTAGTACCTCTGTTTTCTCTGCTGAAACCTACACCCATAAGCTGTTCTGTCCCTTGGGGTAATCAGCCACTCCAGGATATTTCAATTCAATCTCATTAGCCACTCCTCCTTCATCTCCACCACAGGTTTTATGTATATTCAAACATAAATGTATATTGGTAGTAAAGGACACAGAGCAGTAGCAGCCAAACAGAGAGGAAAGATTCCTGTGTCCCACATGTGCCTGAGCAGTTCCTTGAACTGCCCAAACAGGCATTCAGCTTTTTGGGAGCAATATGACGCAGAACCCTAGAATCACACAATGGCTTGCATTGGAAGGAACTGTACAGATCATCTGGTTCCACCTCATGCCATGGGCAGGGACACCTTCCACTAGACCAGGCTGCTCAAAGCCCCACCCAACCTGGCCTTGGACACTTTCAGAGATGTGAATTTCCTCTTCATATCTAATCTAAATCTACCCTCCTTCAGCATAAAGCCATCCCCCCTTGTCCCATGCCCCTATAAAAGGTCCCTCTCCAGCTTTCTTGCAGACACCCTTTAGGTTCATGGCATATAAGTCTGCTTTTCTCATAAAATGCTCTCAAGTAGGCCAAGTTTATTTAAGCATATTCCCTTCCTCCCTTCCACCCAAACACATTAATTTGTGTTACACAGAGATGAAGTTAACTTCATTATCTGTGAGCGTTTATAATCTCTATGTCCCTTTGTAGTCTTTTGCTTTCCTGCCTATTACTCACAGTTCCTCCCTGTACAGAACCACACACAAATTCATTAACAGACTGTTTACTCCCTCTTCAGGATCGTTAAATGGAGATGCTAAATGGGACCTGACCTAACACAGCTGCACTAAGCATCTCCTTGTAAACAGAGACTTTGCCATTTATCAAAAACTTTGTAGTAATTTTCAGTCCACACAAAGTTGTTTATATTGAGGCAATTTCTAAAAGTTTTCAAATTCAGACTTGATCCATTATTTTACCCTGACAGAAACAAGTAAAGAAAGGCCCTTAACTCAAACAAGAGTTCTTCAAGACATTAAACCAATGTCTGAGGAAGCTCTCTCCAAACCATTATGGCTGAATACATCTGTGGAGTCGTGAAACAAAGCTGGAAATGTGTGGTTCTCTTCAGTTGGAGAGCCTGTGTGCAGGGCACCAGCCACAGTCAGCCCCGGGCTGCTGAAGGACACATCAATTGGGAAGAATCCAGAAGAGGCTCACAATTTTCCCAAAATGCATCACATCTGAGGAAAAACTTGAAAGAATTCAGATGGTTTAATTTAGAGAGGCAGATGCTGAGGAGATGTAACATCTCTCAGGAATGGTGTGGATATAATTAAACTCGCCTTCGGACAAAAGGGTGGACCAGATGACCTTTAGAGATCCTTTCCATTCCTGTTTTCCCTGATGCATTGACTGTGTAGGTCGTCTGCCCGGATTTCTCTCACAGACATCAGCCATCACAGCTGGAAGCCCTGCAGCCCTGAGCCTTGGATTCTGCACCCCAAATGCATCCACAGCTGCTCCAGGATTGCATCTCCCCTCAGACCCCATGGCTGAGCCATTGCATGCTCAGTGTCCTGCCAAATCTCCATTCCAAGGGTAGGAAACTCAGCAAGGGCTGTAATTAAGGTAAAAACTGGAACTCCTGCACCTCAGGACACCAAGGTCATGGGGAAAACCTCCCATGGTGCATCAGAGAAGATCTCAGCTCTGGATGCTCCCCTGGGACACCCACAAGTGGAAGGACGACACCCAGGAACTCACTTTGGGAAGAGAGGTCTGGGTGGCCCAGCAAAGACAGGGAGGCTGCTGGCAGTGCTGCTGTCTGTCACATCACTCACTCTGCCCTTCCCTGGAGCAGGATATCCCTCAAGTCCTGCTGCAGTTATCTTATTGGCATTTTTCACACTTCTAACCACCCTCTTGGCCTTTCTAATGAAGAGATTCTCAGCACAATTTATTACAAGAGATCTCTTGTGTCAAAGCACTTGTCTCTAGCCTTTATTTCTGATAATACTTAGAGAAAAATATTTTCCCTCTATTTCTCTCTTCCTTAACAAACAATGACATGAATCATTTCCCATTTATCACTTAACTGTCACTCTTGGTCTCCACAAACCCTTCCCAGCCACTCCCAAAATGCTGGTGAGTGAACAATGTAGCTTCCTACATCCATCCCCATCTCCAAGACAGTTGCTTTTTATGCTCTCCTTCATTTGTGAATTTGCACAGTCTTTTACAAACATAAAGACTTTAACTGTAATAAGGCTGACATGTTTTCTTTCATGCCCACAGACTGCAGATTAAATCTGCTGCTTAATTAATTTGCACTCAGAGTGCCCATCTCTCCTTCCCTCTGAACAATGTTTCTGCTCTGGTTTGTGATCCCTGCTGCACTCACCACATCCTCCTCTGCTTCCCTGGGGTTATTAATTTCTCCTTTTTCCCAGGCATAGCCTGCATACAGCTGGACAAAACTGCTCACACTTAGAAACAATTGTCAGCCCAGGCATTTGGAAGGAGGGATATTTGGTTTTAATCAGGCACTTTGGGCAACTTTGTGCATCTCTCGTTTGATCACCAAAAGGGAAAAGCTACCTGTGTTTTCTTTAAAAAAGCACTGTGTGACAGCTTGTTGTGTAATACAGCCCAGAGGGCAAATGAAACTCTTGGTGAAACACAGAGAACTTTTTCTTTGATCACAGAGGTTCGTGTAAACACTTTCCCTCCATTCCCTCTGCTCATTTCCCTACAACACAGGCTCTCACCCCACACCCTTCAGCTCCTTGCAGCTCTCCTGCTGCCCTGGCTCTGTGCACAACCTCATCATCCCCGTGTCCCCAGGCCAGGCAAGGCACCCCACATTTCAAAGGAAAAGCTGAGATTATTGCCAGTTTTCCATTCTCCCCAGCAGTTCGGTTCCTGCTGACCCAGACAGCCCCGAGCCTCCCCCACTTTCTGCAGCTGGGAAGGCAGACAGGCTCATAAGGCACCAGGGGAGCTGAATTCTCTGTAAAAATACATCCCTTACAACACCCTGCTGGCTGCTAATGACAGCACAGCTCCCTCCACCACCAAAAGACAGAGGAGAGGAGGATATATGAAAAGCTGATTGTGTCAAGCCTCAAACAGAGCAATGTTTCTTGTTGTCTCCTTTCCCACCTGCAGCCAAGCATAACTGGCTCTGGGCTGGTGGAGCATCAGTAAAGGAGGTTACATTAGCAATTACCACCTGTGAGAAGCGACCCACATATAGGAAAACACCAGCATTGAATAATTACATGCATAAGGCAATGGATGCAGGAGTACCCTGTGCCAATTTTGCAAGGAGAAGGTGAGGCAGATACTCCCCCTTGCTTGGGAAAAAAAAAAA
>VWYP01031789.1:5000-77162 GCA_013400435.1 Pycnonotus jocosus
TTAAAAGATGTTATCCGTCCAAAAGAGCAAGCATGGTCTTATGCAACTAATATCTGCTAAAACGTACCTGACTGCATTGGAAATGTTGCAGTAGATTGGTATAGCAGAGAATAATGAACCGCTGCACCCCATTGAAATGTAATTACACAGCACTCTTGTTCTTAAACCTATAAGGTGAAAGAAAGATGAATAGTGAAAGTAAAAATCGCTGACCCTTCAAAGTTTAATTTACGTTATGCATTCCCTCGCCCTTCTGATAGGTTTTAGAAAGGTCATAATTTAGGGTATTTTGCAGTTGATAAATGATCTGTATGTTTGTGTTCACACGCACCGATTGATTTGTTATAGCCAAAATATTGTTTCTATAACAACCTGCAGGTCCTTAACTAGGCAAACAGCAGATGAACAGGAATCCAAGTGGGAGGTGAAGTGAAATCTGATCCTCCTCAGAGGATGGGGAGCAGGAGGAGGAGAACGGAGAAGAGGAGGAAGAGAAGGAGGAAGAAAAAGAAGAAGGAGAAGAAGTGATTTTATGGGTTCAGTGGAAGGTGTGGAAATGAAGGGGGTGGCAGCAAGTTGCCTGGCTTCGTCCTTGCCCTTCTGTGCTCCTACTGACTTTCCTCCCCTGAGCCTTCTCTGCTCTCCAGGGCCTTGTGTCAGCAGACGACCGAGCCTTTGAGACTCAGATTTGCTCCCACCGTGCAAAGAAAGGGCTGTTGGGGCAATTTTCCCGCCTTTCCAGCCTTGGATGAGGCTCCTGTTTCCGGGCCCAGTTGATGCATTATGCATCAGGGCTGCCGGCAACTGACAGCCCCTCAGCCAGCGTCTACTTGAAAAGCAATGGTGCTAATCAAAGTCGACACATTTGAATGTCCAGACACACACACAGAGAAATTTACTAATCAAAAAGTGTATTTCCTAGGGCTGTCTCCAGAGAAATCCGCAGGAAGAAATTGGAATAATTTATTAGCTTACAAGTTTTCGTTGACAGTTAGCCCAAGGCTATTTATCTCTGTAATAGAGAACGTCTCCAATGTGGCAAAATTGACCAAATCAAACAGCTTTGATCAGAAAATGAATCTGGCAAGGCTGTCTGTCTGTGGGTCCCAGGGGAAAGGTGGGAAACAAACAAAAAGATTTAACAAGTGGTCAATAGGAGAAAGAGAGAGAGAGAATTTGCAGCCTGGAAAGTCAGAAGCCTGCAAAAATCTTCACACACAAACACTGAAATGAATTACAGGAGAAGTAAATTATGTCTCACATCTTAACATTTAACATTGTACTTGTGCATAATTGGAGCTATGCAGCCCCATGTGATTCTTGCATTAAGGTGATGGAAAATAACTGCAGGAAGGGGAAAATGTTTTAACTTCTTCTTAAAGGAAAACAAAATACAGAGTGTTCCACATCTTCAGAAGAACACTGGTACCTTCACTGCAGTTTGCATGTCCTGTCCATTAGTAATCCGTGCTTTGCCACAAAGACTCAGAGTCCCACAGACTCAGTATGTTGAAAGCCATCACAAAACCAACACCAAATTCTGTTTCAAGGAACCAGAATGTGTTTCAGCTGTTTCACTGCACAATTCAGCCACTGGTTTAACCATCTTCCTGTTGATGACTAAGACTTTTAAAATGAAAAATAATAAAATGTAAGAACTATTAGGGATAAAATTAAAGCAAGTATAGAATGTTGATTTATGTAATAAACTAGACATGCCTTCTCCTGTAAAGAAAAATTTTACCTGTCAAAGATCATCCCATAGCAAAGAATATGGAGGAAAAGGTTCAGGATAGCAATCAGAAGCTTTTACATTGCCACAGATCTATTTTTATATTACTTAGTACTCTCTATTTCTAGTAATCCATGTGAAATATCAGATAATAATACCTATGAGTGAAAAACTTCATTATTTTTTGGAATTAAAGTGCTTTGTGATAATTAGATATAGATGCCTCAGATGGCCATTTCATTATTATACTATATTCTCATTGCCTCAGAGAACAGACTAAAAGACTGTATGCTGGTTCCATTTTTCTGGGAATTGCAACATTTCTGCCCTGGTAGGAAATGGATTTATTTATTCAGATTATTGTGCTACTGACTTTAAACAGGAAAAGGCAGAAGTAATGTCTCTCACTCCTAATAAATGTTTCAGATTATGTGAAAGAAGCGAAAGTGCAAGCCATCTTAACTTAATAACAAAAGATCAGCAATTTTATTTTGCTTATATTGGTGAATTGAATAAGCAACCTGCAAAGAGAAGCACTCAAACAAGTTGAGATTGAAAGCACTCCAGAAAGCAACCAGGCAGCCTAGTCAGACACCCAGCAGGAAACTGAAGGCGACAGGTTACCTTCTCACATCTTCCAGGCCACTTTATGGGACTGTAAGTCCTCACACCTGATCTGTATTGTTATATACACTTAGAGAGATCAGTAGGGAATAGTCTGGGAATTTATTTATTTATCACTGTTTGAGGTGATAAATTTATCAATTTGAGGGGAAGAGAGAGGCTGGCCTCTTGAATGTTCTTCATCAGATTCAATTTTGAATGGTTTTGTATTTTTACATGGAATTTTCAATACAAGCTGGTTTTGTACTTGGAAAAATGGAAACTGAAGTAACTGATAGTCTGAAGATGATTGGCACTGTGTGAGGTATGTTTTGGTATCGCTGGGCTGAGCCATGAATCCCTTCATTACTTCTTAGGCACTTGTGAGGCAAGGAGGACTTTCACCTTATTAAGAAATTGGCAGTATTTTACATTTGCGTTATAGAATGTTTCTATAACAGACTAAAACAACATAAAAATGGATTGATTCGTGTTTTATATGTATTAGATAAAAGTTCAGCATTTTCATGGCCTGGTAATGTAAGAGACAGAATGGTCTGAGAAATAAAGCCAAACCCCCCATGTTTCCAATCCCTTCTCTTCTACTGGCTTACTGTTTTACAGTTTACTGTACCCAAGAAACCCAAATATTTTAGCTGCTGCATTTTCACCATTACGTCTGCAGTCAATATGCTCTTTAGACACTTAGCTTCCCCTGTGAGATTTGATTTTCTATCTCAAAGTGTGATCCCTGAATTTGTAAATATTTTAGAAAGGTTTTTCCTTTGCAAGTCTTCATGTGAATATTCCTTTTTGTAAAACAGAACCATATACTTTACTTTTTCACACAATCACAGAATTTCTAGGTGGGAAGAGAACTTCAAGATCATTGAGTCCAATCCATGATCTTTTATTTAAAAGGCTATGAGTGCTATACATAAGAAATATAATATGGGCCTTCACTCAGCCCCACCTAGAAAACAAGACTTTTTCCACTGGATTTTGTAGATTTAAAATCAAGACCTGTAAGTGCTAAGCTTTATTTTAGAAGCTGCACTCAAGATGGTGGAAGTATTCTCCATACAGATGTGGTAGGATGGATCCTGATGGAGGAGAGGGATGAGGCCTTTTTGTTGAACTTCAGATATCTGTCTCTGCTCTGGAGAGACAGGCACATTCTAGGTTTGAGTCATTGCAAAGCAACAGTCTAAAGGAGGTTGGATGAATGGTAAAACAACCTGTGTTAACCAGCAGATGTACAGGTAACCAAGGAGAATATCCAGAAAGTTAAGCTAGTCCAGCTGAGTGGAAATTACTTATTATGGCATGATATGGAGTCTGCTGATGATAATTGTATTTGCTTCCATACTTCCAGCAAGCAGCTAATGTAAGACTGCTTAGAATGGGACCATGTCTTTACTAGTGCAGCAGACAGGGTCCTGAAAGGTCTTGGTTTTCTACATACAGTGTATTCAAAACTCTTTGAGGCAGCCCTGAAAGTCACCCTACAGACAGTCTTGGGCTTGTGTGTTGCACAGAAATGGAGGCTGAAGGGTTATTGTTCTGTAAATCTTCCTGATCTCTGGAAGTGGGGAAGAAGATGTGCATCTCCCCTCCCTGGGATCTAGTGATAGGATGCATGGAAATGTTCAAAACTGTACCAGGAGAGGTTCAGACTGGACATTCGGTAGAGTTTCTTTTCTAATAGATGGTCAAATAATGGAATGGGGTTCTTAGAGAGGTGATGATACCCTAAGGCTGTTGCTGTTCAAGAGGCATTTAGACAATGCCATCAGTGACATGGTTTAACTTTCTCTCAGCCCTGACGTGCTCAGGAAACTAGACTAGATGATTGTTGCAAGTCCCTTCAAACTGAAAAATTCTCTTCTCTTCTCTTCTCTTCTCTTCTCTTCTCTTCTCTTCTCTTCTCTTCTCTTCTCTTCCCTAAAACCATAAAGCAGCAAGACTCTTGTAAGGCTTTCAGTTTAATTTTTGAGTGCAATTCAAGATGCTGAAGATAATATTTGGAACCCTGGATGATATGATGGTCTACTTGAGGAATGATGTGATCCTCAAACCTTCAATTAACAAGCCTTCACTTTTTTTGCTCCTCTTTTTTTTTTTTTTCTCTCATAACTATAATCACTGACCTCTCACAGATGCCTTTAAATGAAATTGCTGAAATGCATTGCACTGAGGAAGAGAGAAACTGAAGAAAAAAAGATGCAAAATGAAAACCCAAACCAATCAACCAAAACAAAAACAAACAAGCAAGCAAGCATTTCTGTCTAGAAAGAGTTAAGAAACTTTAAAATGGGAATGTGAATTAAAGAAAAATTGACAGCTTTCTCTTTTTCTTCCTTTCACACCAATATTTTTCTGAAACAACCTCTTTTATATAGTCATGTTTGCAATGATACTAATAAGCAGCACAGTACAAAAGCTTGCAAGAAGTAGAATTATTTGTCCTCTGCCACTACTAGCAGCTCTCTCCAACCCAAAACTCACCTGAGACGTTCATCTGTGCTTCTCTGATGGAGGTGACATGGCCAGGACAGTACTGTAAACTTCAACATTTTTAACCTGCAGAAAGCCATTGATTATGTTTTCTTTATTGTCAGAACAGAAATGCACATTGTCAGATGTTCCCTCTTTGCCTTCTATTTATGTTATCATGAACTCTACTACTGCTTTTTCTATTGTCTCCTGGGCTGAAAGGATGGGAAGATTGTCTATGGATGGAAGTGTCTCCTTCCTCTGCATAAAAAATTGATTGTTCTTTTTAACCTGCCTGTTTGGAGCTTGGTGTTCCCTTTATTTTGCAAATTAATGTTTTCTTGGCAACGTAGTATTTAGATTTCTTTTATTAATATTATGCTTCCCACTCCCTACCCCAAAACCAGAGGTGAAGTACACTAATCTTCATCATGGTGTCCTTGGTGCTGTGTCTTAGGCTCTGGTGCACACCAGAAAGGAACTATGAAAACTTGAGCAGTCCAAGGCTGGATGATATTGGAAAGGGTGGGTGTCCTGGGAATCTTAGGGCTGTGCATGGCTTTAATCTCATTTTTGTTTTAATTTATTTTGCTCTATTATGTTATTTTATTGAAGCTGTTTCTTGACAGGACTTAGTTTTTATTGGTTTTGAACAACTATCAGTTTCTCCCATTGTGATTTTACACAGCAATATTATCTAGATAAATTGGTAAGCTATGGCAAATGTCTTAATTTATGTTTTGATCTGATCCACCTGGTGTTGAAAGGCTTTTAATAGAACATGGTCCCACACTGTTCTAAAACAATAATGCAGGTCTGAAGAAAAACAACCTTAAAAATCTAACTCATAGCAATTTTATGATTTCTAACAAGGGACATTAAAACAGATTTCAGTCAAGTATTTTGTGATCAAACACACCATCTCTCCAAAGTTATGAGGTTAGGGGTATTCCACACATTTAAATTAAATTACCAGTGACCTCAAAGAACAAAATTATTCTAGAGCTGGGTCACCAAACAGTTCCTGGTAGTGGAGAGAAAGTAATAATGCTTCTCAGATGACTCATAAGGGCAGATCTCTGTTCTGCAGTCCCTCATATCTCATATACCCTTTCCTTTTTCAGCCATTGTCCTCTCTCAGGTCATGCAGTAAGGCCATGCTGTCTTTATGTGCTCAGCATATTCACAGAGAAAACACTCCAGTAACATGTTTTGATGTGGTTTTTTGTGTAAGTCATCCTGTGATCCTGTGGTAGCCTGGGGTTTTGGAAGGATAAGTCTTAATGTGGTTTGAAACTCACTTATAACAGACTTTGTGGACCTGTAGGACTCTGGAAATGTCTTCTTCTTGCTGAGGTCTGAGCTGCTTTCCCCATAGAATACCTCTTTCTGACTTTAACTTTCCATAGTGTCCAAACCACCCTGACATGACCTAAGCAGGGATTCCAGATGTTTTTGTTAACACCAAGCTTTAGTGTGTAATTCCTGTGTATGTACAGGATCTCCCAGCTGAAGGGTCTTGAGATCAAAATTTCCTCCCCTTCACACATCAATAGAGCACTGGTCTGATTGGCTTTTGGGTGTGATACAAAACACAGATCCTGCACAGGCTCTTATTCTCCACAGAAGGGCACAGCAGAGAACAAAGTTGGGCAAACCCATTTTGAGAGCAATGGCAGAGCCAGTCCCAAGTAGACTCATCATGGGGACACAGTGAGGCAACCACAAGCAAGCAGTGCTGGGCACATTTTGAACACACACACAGATCCAAAAGCCCAGACCTACAGGGAGGGCTTTTTGCTCACTGGTCTTGCAGGAAGGCAGTGCAAACATAGCAGAACTCCCTGCCTACACTCCCAGTGGAATTTTCCAGGAAGATGTTGAAGGCAGTTGCCTCTGTCATCTTTGACCCACCATGGGTTGCCATCACCCCTGGGACATGGAGTGCAGAGAGGTTTTGTAGGGATACAAACAGACAGAGACTCAAGACCAGATGCTTTCTGAGATGGCACTTCTCTCTACATGTTTGCTTCCATGGCATGCATTTCAGTAGAAGGGAAACAAATTTATTTCGTTCAACTTTTGCATTTTGTGTGTTTATTTATTCATTTACATTTGTTTCTGTCTTTTGTGCTACTAATGTCTTTCCACTTCATTAGCAAATGCTCAGCCTTTCATAGGTAGTAATGTTATATAAATATTTTTCTTGGTAGTTTTAGTCAGCTTCCTAAGCCACTGTTCCAGGAAACATGCCAGGTTTACAGACATGGTTTATATCAGTATTTTCTACATATAGACCAAAACAGAAACGTTTGAGAGAAAGCCTTCCTTATAATAAGGAATGAGGGATTCTGCCTCTTCCTGTTTTAAAATAAATTTTAATATATATTGCTTTTACATGAGCAAGATTTCTTCTCTGAGGTTTGTCATGTACTTCTGGCAGCAGATGCTTTCCTGGCAGCTTCTTTCTCAGACCTTTGGTCATTGTCCTCCAATGTCACCCAGCTAACTATCACCACAGGCAGGAAATCACTCATGAATCCTGACTTCTGTGCATATCTAGGACCTCAGATCTCCTCTGACCTTAAGCACTCTCTTCAATGCCATTAAACAAATTAAATGTTTGAATTACCTATATTAGCTTTAATTGTATAATTATAGAGTCAACAAGAAATAAATCTGTAAAGGGGAAAGTCTAATCTAATAAAAGGCTTGCTCTCACTTCAAAGTAGATGAACATGGAAATTATAGAGGCCTCTGTAGGAAATCAGCTTATTTCAAGGTTTCATCTACTATAATCATATTATATAAACAGTACCAGATTTTTTTAGTTGTGGGCACATGTATGTCCTCACATTATTTCAATGTTTTATCAATTTATGATTTGTCATTATGTCATATCCAGGAGAAAACAGCACCTTTCATACACTATGATGAGGATGCAGTGAAAGCCTTCCTCCAAGACACGCACAGGTTCCACGTGGAGGTCAGGGGATGACAACAAAAATTAAAAATTCTAGTACTAGTAAAAAATCTTAAAATAGATCTGAATAGTTTAAACATGAAGAGTGGAATTAGAAGTTTAATTTAATGTAATTAAATTTAATTAAGTTTCATGAACTCAGATTTAAGTTAAACTATGCTCTTTTGCAATGTCAATAGCAGTCTCTTGTATCTCTATTTATCTGTAAACTGTCCCTGTGAATAAAGGTGTTGGGAAGATGAATATCCACATTCTTATTGCCTGGGGATTAAGTTACAGGAGATTGAATGTGGGCTCAAGACTAGATCTTATTATTTCCCTTTGTACAGGGCTCTAGGTGCAGTCACATCCAGGGAGTGAAGGGGAAATTGTGCATCAGCAAAGGCAACTTGCAGGAGATACCAGGAGCTCAGTCCTTTGCCTTTTTAATTTCCCTTCTGCAGTTCAAGACCACCTTGCAGGATGGATAGGAGCTGTTGGAGCTCTAGTCAGGCAGCAGAGCAGAGGACCAAGTGGATGAGAATGATGTGTCTTGTGAGAGCTGGCAGCAATACCTCTGTATTTTCCAAATAGTATTTGTCTTCAGTTTTCTTCTATTACACTGGGGACTGACTGCAGCTGGCCTCCATGTCTGAGTGGTTAATAAAGTTGATTTACACTGTTTATTTCTGTCAGGAGTCCATCAAGCATACTTTATTTTGCCTCTGGTAAGTCCCCAATTTGTTACTCTATAGTCTGCTTCCCCAGACACATCGATTCCATAAAAAGAAAAACATCATTACAGCATATTGCCAAACTAGTCATTCACAAAGGAAAGAAGTGCATTTATTCTTAGCACATACTAACAGTTAACTCTGTTTATGCTGGCATTACCTCTTCATTGGTAAAATATACGTGAAAAAAATGTGTAATGGGCAACTCATGCTGCTTACAGTGATTTTGACTTAAAAGTTGGTGTGTGGGGTGCTGTAGCTTGGTTTGCCAATTGTTTTTAAATAAAAATTATGTTAGGGAGGTAAAAAGGCTTCCATTCTTGATGAAGTCTTTTCACATTTAGGTAAAATTCGTCATGGAAGGGTTTATTTTAATCTGTTAGCTCTGCTGTAGATTTTTGCTGATGATTCTTCCTAGTGCTCCAGAAGGAGTGGGAGGAACATCTCCCACAGATAAAGAAGGGAGAAGAGTGAGCTCTGGCACCTGCAAAGCTGGGAATCACAATACCCAAGACATCCAGCAGCAACAGGGGAGAAGAAACTCTGTCGTCTCCCCACAGCCAGGAGCTCCTTAGGATCAGAGTTTTTTAAAGACAAACTGTCATTGCATCACATATACTGAAAAACAAATTGCAGGGAAGCTGGGCTATGAATTGATTCTCATTGATTAAATTCTCATCTCAGTTTGCTGGAATAGTGTGGAAGATCCAAAGGATCCTGTTGCATGACAGGTCTACATAAATCCAAGGATTTATGTCAGTGCTTTATGGAGCACCTTGGGAGTATCCAGTTTTTGTCTCTATCTGAATATAAAACTGTGGTTTATTTTCAAACAAAATATTAGTTAAAGCCTAATTTAAGACTCAGAATCAGTAGGCTAAGACTCCCAAAAATCTTCCCAGTGTCCAGAGTCATGTTTTTGGCAAATAAGATTATAAATGGAATGAGGCAATATTACAGGAAAAAAGTTAACTTAGCTCTCAGTAGATTAGATTTGTCCAGATAATTTAAATGACCTGTATGCAAAGGTTTGCTTCATGTGTAAGACACTGTAAGGGCGTACAGGAGAGCTCACTGAAAGGATCCCTTTCCACTTACATTCCACTGCCTTGCCCAGGCATGGCCAAACAACGAAAATAAAACACACACATATCTGAAGCCTGGAATAAAGAATGCCTAAGAGACCTCCAAGTGAGCTCTGATGTAAACCAGGTGCACACAACACCTCAAAGCTCTACCACTGTACCTCCAGGGGAATACAGCCTTCAGGAGATGGAGCAAAGCTGTGCCTTCACACAGTGTTTCACCTTGAGCATGGCCTTAATCCTCATGAAGTCCCTTGGATCAAACACAGCAAGGTCAAGGTGAAAATATAAGCTGCACTTTCTCACACCAAAGTTGTATTTGTTGCAATTGTTTCTGAGGATAGTTTGCTACCTTTTGTGGGAGCTGGAAGGTGCTGATGGGTATCAATACCAGCAGGACTTTGTCAGAGCTCGATCCTGTGCTTCCCACCTCCATGTGATGGATACCTTCCATCCATCCTTACATTGCACTGTGCAATTTCCTTGGGCTAGGGAGCCAACAAACAAGCTTGACAGGGTTGAAGCTGCTAATGGACGAGTTAATGTCCCACCATACTGACCAACATTATACAGCTCTGTTCTGTTGTCCATGGTAGAATTAATGTGTTATCTAGACTGCATGTTTCTCAAAGACTCTATGCTTCTGCTTTCGTACAGCTTCTTGCACAATGGAGCCCTGGGCTGTTTTCTTTATTTCAAGTGGTATGTTATCACAAGAAGTGCAGATATTCAATTATTACAAAGAATGAATAGTAAGAAAGGTGAATAGATTAAAATGAAAAATACCTGAAAGCAAAATGAAAATTGTATTGTAAAAAGCTGAAGGAGCAGAAGCTAACATGGTGGGATTGACTAAATGTAACCAACAGGGGATGATTAGATTGTATTTTTAGCAAGGCACATTTGCCATGAATGTTTTGAGGATAGTTTACTACCTTTGTGGGAGATGGAAAATAATGATATATATGAATACTAGCAAGACTTTGTGGAAAAAAAAAAAAAAGAAAAAAAGGCTTATTTTATTCTTCATGGGAAAAATGTTGATTTTACTGCAATTTTTTTAAAAAACCAGAATGCTTGAACATTTAACGTTCTAAAAAGATACAGGATAAAGACAGCAATGCTGTCATCAATCTCTCACAGATTCAAAGGTTCTGGAATTTACCTAGCTTCTCAAGAAAATGGCAGTTTCAAATGAACTGTGAGTACTTGCTTATTGCAAAAAGGTAGACTTGGGAGAGTTACATCAGCATTTTGTCTGAAACAATTAGCTAGACACCAGTTATTGATAGTCAGAAAATCCATAGATTTTTTTTGCATATTTCTGTGTCTGGTGGTGGTGAAACAATTAGTGAAGGCAAAGGTTGCTCTTGTTCTGAAAAAAATAAATACTTGCTGCATTAATTTTGTTCTGGTTTCGTGTGAAAAAACCCCATTCTTTTTCGTGTGTTTCTGTGATTCGAGCTGTGTTGCAAGAAGAACTTTTTGCAGTCTTGGAAAGTTCAGTTGAGTCTGAAGTAAAAGTCACTTCAGAACGTCTCTAACTTGCACGATTGCTCACTTAACTGATCGCCAAAGGACTTCTTGGTGCTGGAAGCTTCACAGAAGGGAGATTCTCCAACTCAAACTGGCTTTTTCTGAATTAGTTTAGTAATTAATCAGACTCAAATAAGGAGAAATTTGTTGCATCGTGGAGAGAGGTTCTGGGAACATGAAAAGGATGGAGAAAAGGGATTTCCACATACAAGCAAGATGATCCCTTAAGGCAACAAAGCTGAAGAGCAGAATATGTATGAATGAGAGGCCATGTGAGAAGTCCATGAGTGAAAGACAGAGAGAGAGGGAGAATGAGATGGTCTGTCGAGGAGAGTAAACCAAATTTAGGATGTGCACATATCAAAACTCCAGTAGGAAATCCACCTTGATCTCCCCCTTTTTAGTTTTTCTAAACTGCTGATCATCGAATATTGCTTTCAAATAAAACTTTCAAATCTGAAAATTTGGCTGACTGACAAAGATAGCTGGGAGATTTTTGTCGGAGCCAGTGCTATTTCTGGCTAATAGCTGTTCTGCAAAAATCCACCATTTGACCAATCCAAAATTCAAATCTGTCTCCAAAAGCCCACTTTAGCATTACAAAATGGGAGACCTGAATAGATTTTGACTTCTAACATTACGTCATTTATGCATATAGAACAGTGCAGAGAATTGCTTACATGAAATTTTGTATCTAATCAATATTCTCAGAAAGTATGGAGGGAGAAGTAGAAGTTATAAATCATTTTAGAGAAATTAATTTTGGAGTTCTCAAAGAAAGAGAGCTTAAAAATAGATGATTTTGAAAAGAAATGCTGCCACTCATGTTCTCTTCACAAATCTTTCAGGAAGATTTGAAAATCAGATGCTAGGAATCTGAATTTTGGAACATTTACAATCTGTATCTACTTCTGACAATCCAGGCCAAAGTGTTTTCTTAAAAGTGAATTATCTTCACCAATACAAGAAGTACTTGGTGTTTTATTATTTTTGTAAAACATTATTGACAAAGCCATAGTATTCTAACTGTTTGCAGTAGTTTTTGGCCCTATGGAGGAGCAAATCTTTTTACTCTCAACCCCAAAATTTCATAATATGGAAGAAAATTTTTCCATCATCATACCCAGGACGTCTCTGCTTTATAGTATTCAAATGTCTAGGCTATTTTTTCAGCAATATTTAAATTTTTTTAAAAGAATGGACCTGTCTTCAAATGGAAAAGGAAAGAATAAATTGCCCTGCCCTCTGCAGGACTGAGGCACATCCAATCCATATGGTATGGGCTCCAAGGAAGTGACGTGATTTGATGGTCCCTGTGTTTGCATAAAATTTCCTGGGGAAGTTAAAAGTGTATAAACTCCAAATACAGAGAACACAATTTTATAACAGTGATGAGGAGCCTGGTGCAATTTTAAAAAATAAATGAGAGATAAACTACCTCTTTCTCTGTTGAGCCTTCATTAAAGGCTCCATCCAAGTTCCAGGGAGGAGCAACCCCTAACTTGACTATCTTTCGTTGTGAGATAAATGTAGATGTTAGTATTTCTCCATTTACTACTAACTTGCATCATACAAGAGTTAAAATGCTATTTTTTCAGTCCAGGCTTTTGGACATGAAGACAGACACACAAATCTGCATGGAAACCATCAACACTGATCAATGGGAAACAAATTCTCTATGGCTTATCTCATATTTGTGCCTTGTGCAGCAACATCAGACTGACACATGCAAATATGTAATTTTTAAAGAAGGACAAGTGAGAGGAGCAGTCAGCCTGTGTCTAGTAAACATTGGTCAGTAATGACAGCTGGTCAAATTTTGCTGGGTTTTTTTCAGGTTTTTGCAAATTTTTTTTCCCTGCATCTTTTTGCAGGAAGGCAAGATCTTTGCTGCAGTGGTAGCCCCACAGTCCATCAGTTCAAAGCACAGGGAAACAAATGGCCTAAGACACAGAGGGATTAAATCAGAAAGCCAAACATGGAAGAAAGGACATTCCTGAAGTTCACTTACCTTACTTGCTCAATACACTTTGCCTGGGAGCAGTGGCCTGTGTGTCCTTGCTAGGGGAAACATGCAGCTGAATGAGTAGGGGGTTTTGTATGCACTCTAGTCTGCTTTATTCACTCATTACCTTTCTTCGTCTTGTTTGTCTTTCAAAATTGTTTGACTTAAGCTTGTACAGGAAAGATGGAAATGAATCCATGTGGTTCACAGATTGAAAGTAAGAATTAAAGACAACATTGTGATTTTCAGGGCACAGACTGTCCTGGGTACTCTCTGAGAAATATTTGGTTTAAGTTAGGAGAATACAAGGCACTGGAAGTACTAAACCTCATATTTTATTGTAAGATTTTATTAAAAAATTGTTCAAGGAAGCATGAAATAATGAATAAACTCCGGTCCTGAATCTTTCTGCATACAACCGTTGCCCCTTGAAGACTCACTGATTGGTCTGAGTAAAACCTGGAATGGAGCGTTCCTTAGGCACAAAGTGAGATCTCCTTTATCCAAAGCTTCTTAACTTTTGGAAGCAGTGTCCACCTAAAACTGAAATAAAGTTGACCTTTCATTTACATTTTCATGTTTGTAATCTAGTTTCTTTAAATGAAGTTTGAAAAATGCCCTCTCCCAGTAAATATACAGATCTTTATCCTTTCAATTTAATCTAGAGTTTAAAGCTCTGTGAAAAGTTTTATGAAAGGAGTTTTATGAAAAAGGAGCAGAAGAGCTAAAGGCACATGTAGTAATTCTGGTTTACCATTTTGTTTTTTAGTTGGACAAGTGCACACAATGAATTTTATACATCAAAGCAACTGTGAGAAGTGAAGTGTCCTTAACTTAGGAGAGATTTTATTTAAAAAAAATAAGGAGGAAATCTACGTTCAAAGAAAAATATTAAGCATAAAATCAAGCTGATGAGAACAGGTTGAAACAAGAAGGTGTCAATAGCTGAAACACTAATGCTAACTATTGAGATATGAATAAACCCATTTGTGCTATAGAACCAGAAAGTAGACTGATTCCTCCTGAAGCCAATATCTAATATTTATGAAGACTCTGTGAAAATATAATATATAATATAATAAGATAATGGAATGCATTTGGGTGGTTTTGGTGAAAAGATTGTTCATTAATGTTATTGATGTACACCAGAAGACATCTGATGTGAGGTTCATAATTGAAATGTTACAAACACTTCAGCATATGGATCCTTCACATTCACTTAATTGCCAGTTTAGTAATAATTTTATGTAATGAGGAATTATTAATAACACGTGAAATACTAAATTGACGTAATCACCAAAAAAAGTAATATGACATCCACTGTGCAAAGGATGTTATAATTCCAGGTGTCTTTGTTATATTTTAAACAAGTAATATAACTGGTCAAATTCATCTTTCAAAACTATTGACTCTATAAAGTAATACTAATTTTTTTATAATTGTCTTTAAAGGTAAGACTATTAATCAGATATTCCTTTTTTCCCCCTCATCCTTAATATTCCTTATTAACATCCAGTTATGACAAAAAAAATATTGATAAATGATCATTAACAAACTGCCTTACAGTTTTGTGATGCAAGTCCTGCTGTGAAATAGATCTCTGTGTGCTGAGGTTTTGATTACATAGGAAGGTACCAACACCCCATTCAGATGGGTGAGAAATGGAGACCGAATTTGTCTCTCTCCCAGTTGCAGTTTAATCATTGTGGAAGACCGTGATAGTGGGACAAGAGATCTTTTATCTCCAGCACACCAATAAAAAATCTCCCCTAAGTTTGCAATTACTGAAAGTCAATAGCCTATTGGTATGAGAAATGTACTCTTCAAGGACAAATGTCCACAACACAGTTATCACCTGCATTGCCACACAGAACAGATTGAGCAGACACGGAGAATGTCAGGCACCTCCCCAGGTGATCCTCGTCACGGCAGGAGCGGCGCACGCTGATGGGGGACCAGTGAAGTGTGCAAGGCCGCTCGTTCTCCGGGAGCCCTGTCTAGTCTATGACTTCATTTTCCTGAGTCATTATTCTGACACATCTCATGGGCAACATCTTCAGTGAGAGAAAAGAGCCAATATGAGTTTTACTTAAATCGGTATAAATCAAGAGAGACCTGGCTGAAGCCAATGACTTTTGCGCGCAAAATCGTAAAAGCAAGAGGTAAACTGAAGCTGCTAATGAACAACAAAATAAAAAAGCAGACTCTTCAATTTCAGTTTGCTTCACTTCAGTTTTAAGTGGGAAAAAGGGGAGGTAAAGTTCTCTGGTTCACTTGATCTGGGAGTGGGAATTGTGAGACTTAAACTTTGATGTATAAAATTCATTGTGTGCACTTGTCCAACTAAAAAACAAAATGGTAAACCAGAATTACTACATGTGCCTTTAGCTCTTCTGCTCCTTTTTCATAAAACTCCTTTCATAAAACTTTTCACAGAGCTTTAAACTCTAGATTAAATTGAAAGGATAAAGATCTGTATATTTACTGGGAGAGGGCATTTTTCAAACTTCATTTAAAGAAACTAGATTACAAACATGAAAATGTAAATGAAAGGTCAACTTTATTTCAGTTTTAGATGGACACTGCTTCCAAAAGTTAAGAAGCTTTGGATAAAGGAGATCTCACTTTGTGCCTAAGGAACGCTCCATTCCAGGTTTTACTCAGACCAATCAGTGAGTCTTCAAGGGGCAACGGTTGTATGCAGAAAGATTCAGGACCGGAGTTTATTCATTATTTCATGCTTCCTTGAACAATTTTTTAATAAAATCTTACAATAAAATATGAGGTTTAGTACTTCCAGAGCCTTGTAAAACACTAAATTATGCGATCTGAGCAGTTCCTTTCTGATTTTCTCTCTAGAAATAGTGTAAACTATATGCAACATCAAATACAACACAGCCCTTAGTGAGATCATGCATATATGTTTCTTAAGGGAGATCAAATGAATTATTTGTACATCCCACCATAACAAAGTGAGGAATTTTTCAGGCTATGTAAAAAGTCTGTGCTCTTTGGGTGATATAATTTCAATGCTAGTACATATGCTGTGATTTGATGAATTGCAATAATTACTATGTGCATTGTACTCTTCCCTTCTTGTTTTCACATTTGCAGATTTTTCTCTGTGAGGCTTACTAATGGTTTGTGTTTTAACCAATTTAATACCTCTTTTCTTAAAGCATTTAGAAGCATTTGTTTATATAAAGAAATTGCTGTTGAACAGGCAAAAAGTATCTATTTTAATATGTTAGAAATCAGCAAAATAGTATTGCAGAAAAACAAAGCATTACATATTGTGAGAAATGATACAACAGAGTATCTTATTTCATATAAAATGTATTAAGCAATGGCAATCATTTTAGGCAAATGTTTATTTTTTATTTGATCGCTAAGCAAGAGAGAGTTTCATTCATCTTCATTTTTGCATTTTTAAGTCCATATAATTTAGTTCACACTCGAGAATGAAGCTGAATGTTAATAATTTTCCTTTGTGTATTGTGAAAGGCAAAATATTGCTATCTTTTTTGTTTGGTTAGTTTGGGTTTTTCTTTGTTTTGTTTTGTTTTGTTTTGCTTCTGCTTCTGACTTTGTGTATAGTAAAGGAAGCATGATGTCCAAGAAGGTATCTTGTCATCTACAACAAAAGTAGCAGAAGATGGCCATAATGTTCCTTTTCTCCTCATGAAAGAAGAGAGGAAGACTCAGGAAGAGAGTGAAAGTGCAGAAGGAAGCAGTCAATTTGGAAAAGGGCAATTCAGAAAACTCTTTTTCAGATGTGGTTTGATCCTTGGTAGACTAGAATTACAATTAATATTACTTATTTTGTGGCACTCTTCCCCTTTCTAAATTCTCTGTCCTTGGCTCTAAGATTTGTATTTTAATTGAAACCAGAGGAGGATATTCTTGCTTATATTAAATAGTCTCTTGAGCTCTTAGGAGTATCACTGAATTAAAACACCAACCCATACCAGTTATGAAATGGCAATCCAGCAAATTTCCTGTTGCCTTTTTAAATCCTAAATACAATTCTATCAAATGCAGTAGTAGAGTGCATGAGGTAAAAAATAGGCACTTTGACAAACATAGTTAAATGCTGTGCATTTCACCTGGATCATCAAGGAAAAAAATTCTGAGACGACATATGTGGGAGAGTAGGCACAATTTTCTGAAAGTGTAACTTGCAATAAGTATAGTAGAACATATATGCAGTAGCAAGAATTAGTGACCTAATCCTGAGGCTACCAAGCAATCTCAAATATTGTTTAAGTTCATGGGAATACTCGGTGCTTGAACCTCTATGAAGCATGCCCTAGACAACAAGCTAAGAATTTAATCTCATAGGAAACCACAAACCAGAAACAATGGATAGTGGCCTTACAGAAATGACAACATCACTGTGAGGTTTTTTACATTAGAGGGTGAACATTTGCTGAAAATTATCTCCAGATACTATCTTTATTTCTCTTTGTAAGCTGTCCACAAAGAGATAGCAACATTGTAAAATCCTCGGCAGTACTTCTTATTCAAAATTAGTCACACGCTTCTCCAGTGAATTTTCTCTTCAAAATCTGCTTTTGGTGTATATTTGAGCTAGCATTCACTTTTTCATGAGTTATTCATACTAATAAAGCTTGAGCACTCAAGTGTTCCTGGAAAGCTAACGTGAAAGCATTGCAAACATGGTCTAATTGAAATCCACTTTCCACTTTGAACAAATATTCACAGAACATTTTTCCTACTATTTACTCCGCTTTAGTTGACATTATGGGCTAAAATCTCACTGATGTGCACTAAAGAAAGACGTCAGAGCAGAACCCTCTTCAATAATGCAGGTGCAATATTCCTGGAAGAGGCAGGCCTCTTGAACAGGCATAGCATGATTTAACCTGCTCTGTACTTGCATTTCATTCAGAGGACAGCTTTAAAGGAGACTGTTAAACTGCTAAGTGAACTCTCTTTGTTGTTTCAACCACACACCAAAATATAAGAACCCATGTTGTACCTTCCTCTAAGCTCCCCTTCAGTGTTAATCAATAAAGTTATTTATCTAGCTTCTTTCATAATTACCAGTGATCAACTTATTGCTGGTGTTAAGATAAGCTTCTTCAGAACACGTTTGTTACTGACATGAGAGGACACAATACAAGGAGTGACCAGTGGTGTAACTTACATTTACAGTAGATAGATGGATAGATAGGTAGGTATGTAGGTAGGTAGATAGACAGATAAGATAGATAGATTAGATGGATGGATGGATAGATAGATAGATAGATAGATAGATAGATAAAGGGATGAAGCTATTCCCCCTGAAACATCTTGCTCTACAGAAATATCCAAAAACTTTCAGTCCAATCTATCCAACCTTCCCGTACATTTGGGTTTCAGTGCATTAGGAACCTCACCCTTTCTAGGAACATGATGAGGTCTGTAAAGCAACAGGAGCCTCCAGAGGGCAGTTCTGGTCCCAGGTGACCAGAACCAGGTTCTGGATGTGCCCCTATTTCCCCATCAAGGAGAAGGAGACCTTACAGTAACATAATCCCCAAGGGATGTGCCTCAGAAAAGTGTTGGGGTTGGGGAGAAAAATTCAGATCCTATAGTCTCCAGTGTCAATATGTAAGAATGTCCACAGTCCTGCTATCAAACTCCCTTGAAAAATTATATTCTTTGTATCCTCCTTGAGATGTACTGGTCTAGTGAGAATCACTCATTCATGCTGGCAATTCCCTGCTACTTTGATTGCCTTTTAAGCTCATCTCCTCTTATTTACTCACTCATTACAGACCGTTAAGTGAAGCACTGAAAGAGATAGAAGATATTACATCTCCCACAGAACTCTCAGAGGAAGAAAACTTCAAGAAATTTCGATAGAAGTTGTGTTTGTATTTCTCACTGTGAAGGCTTCATTGCTAATGTCACAAAGGCTATTGACAGTTTTGGGGGGATTTTGTTGTAAACTGTGTGAGCACCATCTTTCCATAGCTTTGTGCATGGTCACTCTGTGTCACAGCTCAGCCATTTAGAGGAGCGTCCTTATGTCTCCCTAAATTTGTACTACACACAAGTTGAAGCCACTGGCTGACAAGAAACAGGTAAAAAGTAATTTCCCCATAATCCTCTACATAATACATGTAACATATGCAATTCATCCTAGGGTTGTACAAATTTGTAACTACCAAAACTTTTTGATTGATACATGTATCCTGTCACTCCAACTGTATCCACTGACTACATGCAGATAATAAAAATATCTCTACTGCAATAGTTCTTCTTGCAATGTGATGTGTCTCATTGCAATAAATTTCCTTCAACAAGGTTGCAAGACATGAAGTCAGCTCTCTCCCAAGGTGTTTTTTTTTCCTTTTGGGTTCTAAGTACTCAGCCATTAAAAAATAATTTCCTACATACTAAATAGTGTCATCCAGTCATTTTCATATAGTTAAATAAAGGACTATATCTTGGATTTTAGGTCCAATGGCCACACCATGAGAATACAATTCATTCACTAATTAAATGGCCACTACCTCCATCACTAGTGCCTGCCAACTCCAAATTTATATTGCAAAGAACCTCCATTTTATATGATGCATAGAAAAGAAGAAAAAGAAGGGGGAAAAAGACCAAGACTATTAATATGTAAAAAATTACCTCTTTAAGGTCAGAAGAAACTCAGAAAGAGTCACTAGAATTTGAAAGGAGACTCTTAGGTTCATAATAATATAGTAATGACATAAATAATAACTCTGACTTTCTGTATGTATTACAAATAGATAGTTGACATGCTTTTGTTGCTCCTCTGTAACTACTGGTTTATTGCCCTATTGGATGGGGGCAGAAAGGCATGTCAGTTTTATATGGCTTATTGTCAAAGTTCATAAAGCTAGATTAGGCTGAGTTCTTGTTGTGCTTGCTCCTCCCTTGCAGCAGAACTACATATTATTTTTCCTGGACATAAGTGTGAAAATTAGTATGAATATTTATTTTTAGAGTGGTTCAGTTTCGTCATCCCTTCATCTCCACTATCTCTACATATTCACACACACACCTTATTTAGTTACCTTTTTTTAAGAGGTTATTTTTATATTTTTAATTGTTCGGTAGACTTAGGATATTATAACAATGGATAACTGTGCAATACATTAAATACTTATGGGTATATTGTGCCTTCTGTTATAATATAAAATCCATCTATTCTGGTTGATGGGTTTTAACCTCACACAGAATACTTTAAACTCCATTTGGACTTGTGCCTACAATCACCTTAGCAAAGTCTCTTAAGTAACTGCGCACAGCCTAATTAGTATGCATTATCAATTAACAAACTTAATAGCCGGCAGATTGATTAGATCCTCTGTTGCAGGGGCAGAGCTGAAGCGAAACAGAATGAAAAATCATTGCACGCATACACTGCTGCTTTGTTATTTTCTCAGATCCCCTCCTCCTCCTCCACATTCCTTTAATTAATGCATACATATGGTTCTGAATATCTTGTAAACTGGAGCTTGCTCTAACTCTTTAATAAAACTCACTCATAGATGAGAGAGCCATAGTCCATGCCTTATTTATTTCTGGCTGAAAACATAAACCATTCGTTTTCACTCAGATCTTTCCTCTCTAAATGGTGCAAATTTTAGAGATCTGCTGCTTCTAAGGTGCTTGTTTTCACAGTGATTGATAGAGAAAAACAGGTAAGTTGGAGCTGTGTACATCGCTTCAAATAGCCATTAGCTGAGAAGGTGGTTCAAGCATCATGCTGATGGTATGCTGACACATACCACAAGGTGGATGCCATAATCACTGTTATTAAAAAAAAAAAAAAGCATAGCACAAAACAAGGCATGTAATTTCATAAATTCTGCTATATTGGTGAACTGGAAAATAAGAATACAGGAGGAAAAGCCTTTCTATTTTGAAACTAGGAATCATACTAAAAAATTTAACTGTCAATTTTGGATAAAATGCTGATATTAGACAAGATTTGCATTGAAGGATGCAAATCCTCAAAGACTACTGAAAACAACACTGAAGACTATCAGTTGCTGCTTTGCAGGGGTGGCAAGCTCTATGCTTGAGCAAATCAGCCTTTGTACACTGAGAAAGAAAGCGGTGCTTACTGTAGTGGTGTGAACACCAGCAGCAAGTTTAAATTAATATCTATTTAGCATTTATATAGCATTTACATATGCAAATCATTGAAGAAATATGAACTAATTAATCCACAAAACGTAGTGGTTGGGCAGGTCATGTAAAAATATCCATGATAGTTGATACTGGTAGGTCCAATAAAGGTGCAAGACTGCTTCCCCAAAGGCTACCTCAACACACGCTGTTATCAAGACCTAAATCAGTGCTTGAGGCTTCCTAATTGTCACATCTGCAGCCCTCAGTGAGGTTGTGCTACCACAATTGTTATTATTTTCCTAACCACACAGTCACAAACCCAATGGCTGAGGTTGGAAGCAACCTCTGGATCACCTGGTCCTATCATCCTACTCAAGTGATAGCAGTGATAGGCCTGAAAGAAAGATTTCTTAAAGAATGGCTGGTCCTCTGAGGAGTCATATCTGAAGAAGCTGATGGCTATAGCCTCCTCTTGATATCAAGATACTGACAGACTGAATTCCTTAGCTGAGAAAAGAACAACAGTTAAGGGTGGTGTGACAAACTGTATTTTTCTTTTCCAAGTGAAAAGTTAAGCATGCTGATACAAACTCAGTAAAATACTCTGCATACCTTGCAAGAGGAAAGGATGCCACTTATCACTGGATTGAGACATTCTGCATCAAAAAACCCAGAAACTTGCAGATCCTGCTGAGTTCAGGACTCTCTCCACAACGGGAGATAATTCCTCTGTCTTGCTGTCACTTGAGAGTTCGTACTACTCCAGTGTCCCACTGCAAGCCATGTAAAGACTTTTCATGTGTGTTTTTTACTCTAATGTCATTGATTTCTCTAGCCCACCATTCTTTTCTTTGCAATCATGTTCTCCTAAAAAAAGGGCATAAGGCATGTGGAAGCAGTATGCTCTGTACTGTCTTTGTGGTCTATTACTATACCTTAAAATGGCTTTTTTTCACCCCCATCTCCAAAAAGGCAAACACAAAGTGTTACAAACTATTTTTACTCTGAGGTGCAAACAAATATGTGTGATTTAAATAAAAACAACTTAAGTGAAGTTAGAGATTATCCTCCTCTCAGGTCCTGCTGGTGTCACTTATGCTTTTACATAAAGCATCACACAGTGTTCTCAAACACAAATAGTTAAAAATATTTCCACTTCTGTGTAGATTTTCCCCTTTGTTCATCTTTTTTAAACATGTATAAACTGATCTGCTACTGGTGAAATAAAAGCAATTTTCAAAAGAAAAGCCCACAAAAGAATACTGCTGTGTGTTTTGATTTAAAGAATTAGACAAACCACAGAGAATCAGAAATATAATTAAAATATTTTACATCAAAAATAAGCTCTTTGGATTACAAAGAAATCTGAAATACTGATAGAAGAAACAATAATACCTAAAATATCAAAGATATAACTTCCAGCTGAAAAAGGCTTCCCTTATTAAAAAAAAATTCTTTAAGAAAAAAGAAGACTGGAATTCCTTTGAGTCTAGGTAAGGATGGAGCATTAATTAGCTGCCAGAAAATGGTCTCTTAACACTGCAGTAAGAAATATGCCTCTAATTCTCATTATGTGACCCAAGAGAGGGGCATTAGGTCTGTAACCAGTGAAACTAAAATGTGAAAACTTTTTTTTTTAATGATTGGACTACTCAGAGAGCAAGAGGTGAATAATCACCTGCTATCAAAGTATTCACTTCTCTGGATTAGCAGTGGCTTCATACAGGCCCTTTCTCCTCACCTAAACCTGATCATGCTCTGTCTAAGACAAGTCACTTTATACAATATACAGTTTCTGAAAAAGTAAAGAGATAACAAAAAATAAAGGAAAAGTCATAAGTAAATGCAGCAACTTTCTGTTATTTCTGTGGGTATTTTTACAGTTGTTTTACAGTTCTAAAACTGTTCTATAGCACTCTGTAGTTCATGTTATATGTGTATTACTCAATGTGCATCCTTTACTTCCCATGTAACAGAGGCCCTCTGTGTCTCTGCACGATGTAAAAGACTCTTATTTTAGGTTAATATTGTTTCTTCTTCAACACAAGTCTAACTCAAACAGCTCCAAAATAATTAATGTCCCAAGAACTCTATATACTTGAAGGCGTTTCCTTTTTGCCAGGAATCATCTTTCAAACATTTAATAAATATGTGTGATTTTTTGTTGCCCTATACTGTTTGTTACCCTTTACTACATTACTTTTGACACCTCTCTGAAACAAGAGTATAGTATTCCAGTACTCTATCCCATGCTGGAGGCATGAACTTGTACCCACTTCAAATTTAGTATCCTATTCCTTTGATCTGGTTGTTCTGCCTGCTCCTCATCTCCTTCTTTGTGCTACCATATCTTATTTTCAACTACTTTTTCCTATGTGATATGATGGTACTGTTCATATTTCTAGGTAAAGATTACATCAGTTCATATCTTCTTATATTTTTAGGGATTTATAATGCAAAAGAAGCAGCAGGACATACTTTAATATGGATGTACTAAACTTGACAGGATAAACAACAACACATTCTTACATATCTGAGAGAAGATACATAGCATATTGCAAAACTATTTATCTACATTTTGAAGACACTTTGCTACATTTGTATTAGTTTATCTCTGATGTTTAAAAAATCGCAGCTGGATTACTCATCTGCCATAGCCCTAATGATATTAGTATTTTAAGTGCGATTTTTCAAAGTGTCTAGTAATTCTGGCTACTTAACATTTGGAAGAAGCCCAAATTTAAAAGAGTAGATGTTCAGCATTTTCTGAAAATTTGTCCATTTTACATGTCAAATGGAATTATTCCTGCATTTCTTGTGCAGAATTTGCTCTACCTCTTATACTAGCAAACAGACCTTGAGGAGAAAGTGGAAGAGATAGTGGAACAGAGAAAACCAGCAAAACTCACCAGACAATATTGGACAAACCTCATAGTTGGCTTCTTATTTGTTTCCATTCCAGAAAATTGTTATATGTGTTTCACCTGCTCTGGAAACAACTGTCAACTTCAGACAATCCAGGCAGACTGGCCACGTGAGATTTTTTTTAATGTTCAAAGGGCTCTATCAGGCAGCTGCTATGACATTCAAGAATTAACCTTCTCTTAAAGAACTGTCTACCTCCAAAACTTGGGAGAGACACCACAAACTTGTTTTCAATGCTATGCTAAAACAAGACCAATAGAAAGAAACCCTACCAGGTCTTTATTTAAATTGCTGTTCAGAGACATGTTCATATCAACTTAAAGAGGTACCTGGTGCTCTTTCAACACTCACTACAACAGGAGCACAAGGATTTCAAGTAGTTAACTCAGCAGAGGTAATTTAGAAGACGGCACGAGAAATAGTATTTTCTCTTCCCCTTCTCCAAGACAATAAACTGAATTCACCTAGAATGGGGCCCCAATATTTTCCACGTGACTGACTTTTCAGGCATTTGAGAAGCACAGACCTCTCCCCTGATTTGGCATTTGACTGTGACTACATCAACAGGAATCTATTTCCAATAGCTGGTCTCAGGTAAGTGAGCCTCATGAAGGGTAAATCTTCACAGGACCCTCAGCCCACAGAAGAGATCTCAGCTGTCTTGCTGTCTTTGAGGAACTCATATCTGTGACAGCTCTATTTCTGGACATCTCACCCCCACCACAACACCCCATGATGAGGCTTTAGGAAAAAGATGCAAAATAACCCCTTAAAGCTGCAGCATGCTTCATTCTAACTGCTCAGAATACTGTTGGGCACATTTAAGCAGCTGTTCCACATTCTTACTATTATTGTTGTCTGGAAGAAAGTGCATTTCAGAATTTCCCTTACATCAAAGGCATATTCAGACCATATAATCATGACTGAAAAGTCTACAATAAAGGGTTCCTCTATAAATTTTGTTATCTGTCGCCTGTATAGGAATACATTGTGAAAGATACTAATTACAACATTATATACTTATTTCTACAGGAACCAGGTCTCATTCAGTGTTCATTATTTCTTTTATTCTCATAATTCAGTCTTTGACTTTATTATATACATAATATACATACATATTATATTATAATACACCATTATATTAATGGTATATTACTATACAGCACTCAAATGCAGGACTCAATACATTTTTATTAAATATTTCTGAGCTTCTTATACAATGCTCCTGTAACATTTTCTTTGGCATTTACAAACACAGATTCTTTTATCTTGACAGGATCCCTGTGAGATGAGGAAGGTTATAGATACAGATGCAAGTTATAGATACAGATTTATGCCACTGAGGTTGAAAGCATGGCATGAGGTAGTTTTAAATACCCAGTTTTTTAAAACTGGGGGCCTAATTCTTCAGAGTAAAAAACATATCAAAAACACCCTATCTGTTCATAAGGAAGTTCCCACTGAGCTTGGGTTCAATCATCAAAACCGATTGTTGCTTCTAATCAAAGAATTTCTTTTGCATACCCAGAAAGTGAATATCATGCTTATAATATTGGTCATACAAGGGGTTACATGATCTCTGTTTCACAGTATATGACCTAGTGCTGTAGATGGAGCTGAGAGTAGAGTCTTCATCGCTGCATTTTTTTCTTTTCTTCTGTGAATGGGTTAACTGGAGCCAGAACAACCTATTCCTTCATATTGCCCTCTATGATGTGGATCTCTACAGACAAATATGTTTAGTAGTAAAGCAATCATAAAAAATGAAACTAATTCATACTGGAGAGACAAGCTCCTTCAAATATTTTTAGAGTATTTTGCATGCTTGGTTTTGTAAGAATGGTAATGTAATATTTATTTCACAATATGTTTAGTTCCACTAGACATGACAGCAGCCTTGGCTAGCAGTTTTACTGGTGTAGAGTCTTTTTCTTTCTCCAGAAAGATTCCGCTGTTCTGTTATTTTCCTCCTGCTTCATGCAAGTTCTTTGATGCAGAATATGCTTTGCTTCCTTTTAACTTAGTTGAATATGGAGCACTCTTCTGAGTTGTGAATAATTCATACAAGGGATCCTTATTAAAGATTTTCTACCTGGTATCTGCAGAAGACACAGGAAATCACATCATCTATGACCTTGTGATAGGAGAACTGCGTTAGAAATTATTGAGTTATTCTGACCATAACCTAAATGCACTGACTTTTTCCCATAAGGAACCAGGAAATGCCACCCATTTAATTTTTTTAATATGGAGGTACAATCAATAATCTTCTTTCTCTTTCTGTGGGAGACCCTTTATTCATGATTCCAAGCCTAGCTAAATAATAGGTAGGCCAATGATTTATTTTTAATATGAAAATCTTCTTATCTATCGAATACTTTAGCCCCACAAATGTCAAGTCATTTATTCAATTGTTAAGGTGACTGCTCATTTTCCATATTTTCAATGGAATTATTTCCACTTCAGTGCTAAAATATACTAAGCTTGAAGTAAATCAATTCCCTCCTCGTGCTAAAAATTAGCATAGCACAAACTAATCAATGCTATCAAACACTAGTGCAAAAGCTGTGACAATAACCGTATCAGTGAGGAAGTAAATTGCTTATTATGCCAAAGTGGAAAAAAAGCCTCATCAGTCACAAACCATCTGATTCACAGAAATACAGTCTGTGGGTCTATTGTTCTTAGAAGTGGGCAAGTTTGTTCCCCACATTATTGAAAATACATCTGGTAATAATGCATGGCCTCCGCAACATTTCTCTGCAGCAGCACCTTCCCTGTGCCCTAGTGCAAAATACTGAGAATACTCAGTAGAAATACTGAGCCCACATTATGTGGGATACAGGAAGCTGCAGTACCTATTTTCCATCGTGCCCCAGCTCTTGTTTGGTGGAACCCTTGCTGCAGCTTAGACGAGCCGGGGAGATGGCACTGCAGCCAGGGCTGAACCGGGAGAGCGGGACCTGGTGCTCACCTTTGTCTCCAGCTTCCCGCATGGCTAAGTACAGCTGCTCTGTACCTCTGCTTCCCCATCTGCAGACAGGGGCAAATATGTCCCTGCTGACTAGTGGTGTTGTGAGGACAATGTGACTAATATCTGCAAACCATTCAGGTGCCTGAATGTAGGGGTATAATAGAAAACCTGTGTAATAGTTCATTAAGGCAGGGCTGCTTCCACGCCTGTCTAACAAGACTGTCAGCAAGGATGGCAATTAGTGCCAGTGACTGGACCAAGACCACCAACTCGTTTCCTCTGGGCCCCAAAGCAGCCATCTGATGATAATAATTTTGGGTCTTTACCAGGCAGGGACAGACATGAACGGATGAGCTAGAAGGGAGAGGTTCTATGTTCCATTACTAATATCCTGAGCTATCCAGTCCTACTATAAAAATTCACTTTTATTAAAAGGTTATTTCTGTCACTTGCTATAGTATCGCTATCATTCTCTAGGATAGAAATGATGAAAGATCATTTTAAATGTTATCAATGCAATATTTAAACAGCTCCTTTTTTTTTCCTTCAGAGAAAGTGCTTTGAAAAGACACCCCCTCCAGCATGTGTTAGGTTCTTAACAGGGCCAACCTTTTTTAATCTCACAGTTCCTTGCACATTGTAGGGAGAAGAAAAAGAACAAATCTGCAGTATACTCTGCTACATTGTACTTCTTGAAGCCTGAAGGGACACTTCTTTATTTATGCTTAATAAATTGTCACAAACAGAAGTTGCTGAAGTATGTGGATATTGATTTCCAGTAATATAGTGACATTGATACAAAATGAATGTAATTTTAGTATTAATATCTTATACTTTTAATAACACCTTTTGTCCCAGAAGGAAAACAAAATACTTTCTGGGGATCACCTTGTTCCCAGCTGTTGTGCAATGCCTTATTATTGTGTTGCATTTGTTTCCTTCAGAGAGTCCTCCCTGACACCTCTTAGCTATTCACAGCCAGAAGTAACTACCAATGCCCAGATTAAGTTGCAGACTGTATGAAGCAAATGTATACGTTACAGTTCTTAAGATCCTCTGGCTGACACCCACACACTTTAACCGAATCTTCTCAACAATTAACTCTTTCCTCCCTTTCTGCCTGCAGAAGTGATGAATGTGAACTAGCAGGCCTTGGCTTTATGCTCTTCTGCAGACAGGACTTCCCCTAACAACAAGCATGGATTTCCATTACATTCTGATTCAGCAGAAAATTGTATCATCAGCACCACTTGTGCAGCTGAGATTATCAAAGTAGTCCAGGGGATTGAAACACACAGCTTCCATTAAAATGGATTAGAAGTTCTTCCTGGAAATGGACCTTCAAGTCACTGGACCAGTTCAGTTCTCAGTAAGAGATAGAAGGCACTTTGGGGAAGACTGTGTGGTGGACTATAAAGAAGACAACCATAAAAGTGGTTGTAGGAAGCCAGGATTTCCCTGCAAGACAAAGAACCTTAACTTTTTATAAGAACATTCCAAAACACTGCATATTACAAAGTCACTACATTATATAGTGTAATTACTCAATGTCTGCCTTTGCTGCATTTCACATGCTGAAGTAGGGGGGCTGTTTGAAGCCCTCCATTTACACAGATACTATTTTCATGGCTTCTGCTAAAAGGCACCACAATAGCATAAAAATAGCACTATTTTAAAAATAATGGTTTAAATACAAACTTCCTTGGTTCAACTGCAGCCATCACTGAGGAAAGCACAGTTTTGTGATTACAAATATTGGTAAGTAGGAGAGCAAAACCCCTGATATATGAATGTAATTTACTACTGTGCTTTAAGATATAGTTAAATGATCTTGATAATGAATATGCTGATGCTTGTTTTTTTAGATGAACTTAAACTGATGACTTTGATTGCAAAAGAATAAAATTGTTCTATTGAGGAGAAATTACAGCAGCACTAAATCTAGTGTCTATTACAAAAATATAATTCTACAGATCCTTTCAATATAGATGTCTTTCGATATGATGTGCAAAGTGCAGCAGTCTCCTTAAGGCTCACTCCTGTAACTGCTCAAGGCTCTGAGAGGTTTGGTACCAGTTTGGTTCAAAGTGCAGCGAGAACAGATACAGGGAGGGGAAAACTCTTTATTCAGGTGTCATGAGTATGCACGCAAATACTTCTATGGTTATTCACAGCCTTGATCCATAGCAAAATTTTGCTACTTGCAGTCACAGCCATGGATAATCAGAGTGCAGATATCTAGACAGTACACCCATAGAAAATTCTTTGCAGCACAAGCTTTCTGTTTTTATAAAAAACCCACAAAACCCCATCTGCAGCAAAGTGAGCTCTGTTCAGTAGGGTCCAAAGAAGCTTTTTGTTACCTGGGGCTGTTTCCAGATGTGCCTGGCAGAAACCCAGAGTTGTCATACTGCCTTACCTTGTCCAAACATGCCAAACATCTCAGCCCTGCTTCAGAACAGTGAGATGGTGCTTGGTGCCTATGTTGGGGCCACCCTCATGTTTGGCTTGTTTTCCATTATGGAACAGCCCATGCAAATACTGGCATTCATCAACTTTCCAGCACATCTTACAACACAAGAAGTGATGGGGTTGTGAAGAGAAGAAACATAAAATGTTAGAGAGTTATAACTGAGTCATGTAAAAGTCCAGTAGCTCAGTAAATCTTCTTAAAAACATGAAAAAATCCCCACATGAGAAAAATTCATGCATGTGAGTTAGGACACATAAGAACAAGGAACAACTCATCTCAGGTCTTTTGGACATTGTGTACATTTGCAGACCAGAAGCAGAAGAGGAATTGGACTAACCCTTCAGTTTTGCATAGACAGTTCCCATTTTCATCAGATAAATTAGCTACACAAGGGAGCCTGGCACTCTCAGAGAGAACAGCAGTGAAGCAGTAGCATGAATATCACTCTCCATGCCATTTTTCTTTTGTGCACATGCAGAAGATACCTGCTCATGGTGCCATAAGCACCATAATGCCTCTCAGAGACCCTAAACTCACTGCCCAGCATGGAGAGTATGAACATTTATGTGGTTATTTATGCGACAGACAGAAGTGCAGTACAGGTAAGTATGACAGAAAGAGTTACTGAGTGAACATGTAGCTAATCAATGTGTGTGAACAGATCTGCCATACTTACTCATAAATGTGTAAATGTTGTAAGTAATGAACACACAAAATATGAACACACTCATTTGTCTACTTATGAAGAATCAATTATTTCCTTATCATTTTCTGTATTCCAGCCCATATTGCAGAGGATCATTTTGTCTTACTTCACTGAAAATATAATAAATCTTCAATACATCACCAAATCTAACAAATTAGTACAAATCTTGCAGTATTCTTTCTTTTCTAATCTAAAAAGGGCACATGCAAGACCAAAGCTCCAAAGCAACCCATCACTTGCTTCTTAGTTCAAGTCCATTTAATTTTATAAATTCATTATTCCTTGCACATAAAATTACTTTCCTTGATGTTTTAAAATACACTTTTTCTGATTGCACTGCATTCAGACAAATACTTCCACAGAACTCAGACAAGAACCCCCAAATCTTCTCACTGTTAAATAAAAGGTAGATTTCTGATTTATTACTAGTATGACTGAAGTACTTGTAGTGCTTCATGTAGTATTGTAGTAGATCTCCTCAGTTTTTCAATGTGTTTAAAGTGCTTTAGCCCCACAAACCTATCCCAATGTAATTCACAGAAATGAAGTCAGAAATATATAGCAAAATCATACATAATGTGAAGCTTACTTTGGCTGTTGCAGGAGAATTTTGAAAGATGGCTCTCAAAGTTCTCTAGAAAAAGAGATACAATACATTGGTGTTCCCTAATGAAGTGTTGTATTTTGAAATGAAATGTTTAATAAAGGAGGTCAAACATCTAGCTAAATTTATGGTCATCCCTTATGGCACCTGTACACCTATCTAAATATCTACTCTTATAACACAGGAGAACCCCTGTTTCCTCCCTGCTGCAGAGAGTTTTCTGTTTATTTATGATTTTGCATGTAGTATGGTTTTGAGCAGAACAACCCTCTGAGAGTGCAATCAAAAAATGGATTTCATATTCTGATCTACATTGTGTAGTCCTGATCTCTTCCACAAACATGAGCAGATATACCATTTCTGTCTTCCACATAATGTGTTTTTTAATTTGAAGGGAACAGCTCTTGGAGAAAGGAATTTCCAGTGAAGTTTGCAGAAGGATGCCTGGCATTGAAGCTGAGCTCCAAACATGATTACACTGCTTATCACATTGCAGAAGCATAATCAGGATCTTTGTGTCTGAGCCAGGAGTAAACCTTTTGATCTGTTCAGAAGTCATATGGCTGGTATGGGTTTTGTGCAGGTACTGTCACATTCTGATACCTCTTCAGATGATTGCATGTTGCTGTGCCTACACATGGAAGTGTATGATTTCATGCCCTGAAGAGGCTGTGGTTTCTGCTCTTCCACAACGTTGCTTTAGCAATGACAGCAGATTAAGAAGTGGCATCTCCTCCTGCTATTTGCTACTTGACCCACCTCTAATGTCACAGTTTACCCTCCCAGCTGTTATTTCAATGCAGTTCAATAAAATATGAAACACAAAGGGAAGAATTAGAGAAGTTTAAAACAAAACAAGCAGTAAACTAGAAATGTGGGTTAAATTTACCTGAGCACAAAGTATTTATTGTTTCTTGTCCTTTTTTTCATTATCGTCATTTACACAACTGCAATTTCTGACAGTTTGTCTTTGTTGAGGGTTAGGTTTCTTTTCTTTTGTTCCTTTTCATTCAGGAAATTTTCTCCTATAAATTGCTAGGAAACACTAACAATTGGGTACTTATGAAAAACAAAATAAGTGGCCAAGCTTAGGGGAGGAGGGCATCTGGTTGTACTTCTCTTATCTGGGAGCAAGAGGCAGAGATACTATGGGAATTGGGCTGGAAAAAAAGATGCGGCTAGGGCAGCTGCTCTTTCACTCTCGGCTTCAGAGGAGAATGGTCATGACAAAAACAAGGGCAAGGAAACTCCTTTCTCCTTTTAAACACCTTTATTCAGATCAGTTATGGGAGGGAAGCTCAAGGGGGCTACGCACACCACCACTGCTCCTGCTGGGCACCACAGAGGATGAGGTGCAAGCCGAGTCTGCTGCTCACACTGGAGAATCAGGGATTCCTTCTTCATGGGAGCTCCCAGGAATTCCACTTGGCTGCTGGAGTCTGGGGAGGGTCTTCCTTCTCCAGTGCTTGAGATTATGGCGAGTAAGGAGGAAGCCCTCAACAGGTAGCTGGATGTTCTGCTGGAGGTGTTCTTCATGGGTCTGGGCTTTGTGCTGGCTCATTGCTTTAGGGGCTTTTTGGTGTAAACCGGACTTCCTCAATATGCTGAGCATCATGGGAATCCTCCAATTACCATGGTGGGCAGGGAGCAGCGGGGGTGTTACCCATTGGGAACTTAAGGATAGGGGAACAAGGGATACAGGGGATTGGGGAACTTGAAAACGGGGAACCAAGAAGTGCAGGTTCAAGGACCTGGAACAAGGGGTACAGACATGACAAGGTAAGTAACCAGGAACTAGTACAGATTCAGAAACTTGGAAAAAGGGTATAGACATCCAACAGCATAACTTCTTAACGATATAACACATTTAAACATGTAGTGTTGGACAAGTGCTATAATTTGGGAGCCTTTGTTCACTTTAGTCAGAGCTGCTGCTTGGGAAGGGAATTCACTGCTGCTGCTGGAACCCAGCCCAGAGCTGCTTCTCCTGCCATGGGGTGAGCCTTTGCTTGTGAGAGCAGCCACTGAACTGGGACCTTATTAACACCCACCTCACTAAAAGAGGGACCTATTGCTATCTGCTCAGGTGCCCTGAATCCTGTGCTCACCTCTCTCTGCCCTGCTGGGAGCTGGGTTGGTGCTGTCCCATCCCTGCTGCTCCCTCAGCGCTGCTCCGAGCTTTCACTGCACTGCAGCCCTGCACTCCCGGCCTGCCAAGAACTCCCGCAGCTCCAGAGATTATGATACAACTCGTCCATCAGCCTGGGATTTTTGCTCATTCCTGACATTCCAGCTTGCTGCTCCTTGCAGTCCTGCTGAGGCACTGGGACCAGCTGTCCTAGGGTTTGTGAAGCAAAGCATCTCCTCCATCCCTTCCCATCTGGGCCCAGCTGCCATTACCGCGTGCTCCCCGAGCCCGCCCCACAGCGCCCCCTGCAGCCGCGGGGGAATCATCGCACCTGCCCCGCCCCCCGGGAGCCACCAGCGCCCCTGCTGGCTGTGCCCGGAACTGCACCAAAGGGGAAAGTGCCACGCTGAGGGGAGCTGTTCCTGGGTTCCTGGTTTTGTTTATTATCAATGCTGTGGTTGTTGTTGTTTGTTTGCCTTGTTATACATACTAGTAAAGAACTGTTATTCCTGTCCTCATATCTTTGCCTGAGAGCCCCTTAATTTCAAAATTATATTAATTCAGAGGGAAGAGGTTTACATTTTCCGTTCCAAGGAAGGCTCCTGCCTTCCTGAGCAGACACCTGTCCTTTTCAAACCAAGACAGTCTCTAAGATTGGCCTTGGGATGATTGTTGAGTTCCTTATTTTCAAGTGTCTCTTCTCTTGCAAATTTGTGATATGCTGCAAAATAAGTTCAGCTGCACATGGAGGATCTGCTGAATCTCCCTTGTTTACAGTCTGGTTTTGCAAGGGAAACAGGCACAGGTTTTAAGTTTCCCTTGATATGGCAGGTTGTAATTCACAGAAAATCAGGAGCTGATATACAAGCTGCAAGGTGGATTGTGCAGACACAAAACCAATTCCAACTACACCAGAATCAGAGTCTTTAGACACAAACTCCAGATTCATAAAGGCAAAGGCAATTATGCACCTGTTAGAGAAGCATGTCTACCTAGGCAAATTATAAGCCCCTTTGCAGTTAAAAAGCCTGCCCATCTGATTTTATATCATATAGCTAATTTTCCTTCAAAATAAGTACAGTTCTACCTTAGACGGTATATAAATTTTATCTAAATTCATATAAAATTCATTGTATGTAAATTCATAATGAAAATGTCATTCTAATAAAAAGAACAATCTAAAATTTGACCTGCTGGAGATATGTCTGCTCCTACCTTTACATTTGTTGTAGCACCAACAGTATGACCATATGAAATTCTGTGCAGCCAGGCTTTACTCTCATTGCTTGAGGAAGAGTGACACAAAACAAAAGCCACTATGGATTTCAGGCTAAACTAAGAACTAACCAGATTACACTAAAAAAAATTTCAATGGAGTCTTCAGTGCAGCTGTTTCCTGATATATGCAAGATATGCCAGCACTGATGTGATGACAAACATCTCTGTGTAATTAGTTATCTCATGGCAATCACAGAGGCATCTTCTTAAGCACAGACAGCAATGTATAGTTTTGTGCAATATCAAAGAAATAACATTGGTCTACTGAACCTAACCCTAGTTCTTACACCATGGTTGTTTGTATTGTGGCACTAAGCCACCATCTGCACAATACTTTCAGCCATTCGTAGCCTCTTTTCTAGTAAAGCGAGAAGAAGGAAAATAGTGAATATCAAGTCTTGTGATAATAGTGATGAAGTCCAAGTAGCTAATTCACGAACATAAGAAAAGCATAAAGTTTTTTAAAATGTCCCAACAAACTCTAAATTAACTAGATTGCTTCAAAAGAAGGCTAACTTAAAAAAACACAAAATTCCTCTTCAAATCAAGTGTATTAAGTATACTCTCCATTATTCTCTTATGTCTTTCTTTTCTCTTATGATTATGAACTGGCATTGTCCATTTGTACAAAACATCACACAAGCACTGTGAACCATTAGCACACCTTCTGCTCTCTATAATAATAAATGCCTGAACTCAGATTTCAGTGTGTTTTATCAAAAAATTTGAAGAAACAGGCATTGAAATGTAACATTTCAATAGTAATTTTCAGCCACAAAAACTACTCAATAAATCTGTTGTCAACACATTGCACTGGATTTTTTTTCTATATATGTTCAGGTTGCTATTTACCCTGGTTTCTTCCTTCACAATCTGCCTGTCAGAATATTCAAACATTCAGAATAAGTAATTCTGAAGGACACAGAGGTTTGGGAAGCAGACCCTACATCCCTTCAATCAGTTGTCACACTCTCTTCAGGCTGAGATTGTCATCATTGCTACAGCCTTAACTCGGCTTGACAGTAGCTGCATTTCTGCATGTTGGTCTTCATCTTTTCTGGTTAAAGCCTTGGACCTGAGTCTCTGCTTATTTTGATTCAATATTCATAAGGTAAAACTTAGTAAACTTGATAACAAAGTTTGGCTTCACCATTATTTAGAGCAGCAGACAAAGAGCAAAATGCCACTAAAGGTGGTCTCAAGTTGATAGGAAGACAGTGAATTTTTTCAAGACCTTAGATTTTGCAGCATTCCTCTTAACAGTGCTCAATTTCATACCAATAAAATTCAGATGTTAAAATCTTAAAATCTTAAAATCTTCTCTTCATGCACACTATAATTTGAAGCAGATGATTTCACATATTTAATGGGTCATTGAAAACTTTGTGGTTTTGTTGTTTTGGTTTTTTTTTTTTCTTCTTGCCATAAGGATGTGGCAGATTCCATTTTCCTGTCTGGTTTGAGGAACAGAACTTCTTTACTTGCTCAACCTGTTCATTTCCATTCAGTAATGCTGCTGTCAACTGTCATCCACAGTGTCTGATCCCACACTGGCTTCAGCCACTTGCATTGCTACCAGAAACCACAGACTCAGCAGTAAGGATGTCATCAGTGTACTTGAGATTACAACATCTCCTTCTGCCAATGTTAATACCACTATGGCAACCATCAACAGCAATACACATTATTATTTCACTATACATATTGAACAGATGTGACAGCCTTGTCAAACTCCTTTCCTGGTGTCCAACTACTCCGTTATACCTTCTGCTGCTTTGACTACCCTTCTCTGGCCATGAAAAGAGATGCACAAGTTGACCATGTGTGTAGTAAAGCACTTTGCAATGTCCACAACCGGCCCATATTTCTGTATAACAAGCAAAGGTTTTTAAATACAGTTGCTAAAATATATCTGCAATAGAGTTACCACCTCCATTTTATTTTTTAGTAACAAATTTGTGATTTAAATCAATGCAGATTATGCAGATTTTCACCAGCTTCACCAAAGTCAGGATGTAGCCCAACTACCAGAGTTCCTGTTATAGTCAATAGCTGGCTGAATCTACTTCAGCCATCTTTTCCCAAATGATCAGAAAGACAAAGAAACAAATATTATGTCACCATTCTTGTTCAACCCTTTATGTACCTTCACCTCATTAATCTTTCTGCTTAATTTTATATCTCCTAAGAGTGTTTATGCAGTTTAGTTAGAAGAACCTAAGTTCGCACAGACCATAATATTAGATATTACTTGTTGTTCTCTTTAAGATGGTTTTGCAGTATCTCACCTGGAGAAGACAGCTGGGGGACCTTAAATTAGAAGAGGGAGTTAACTTATCCCAAGACTAGGTCAGCAGGAGAATGAGAAATAGGCAAGAACAACCTAATCCAATTTTCCATCCATTTTCCTGCTCAACCACATACCATTCAAAAAACCCAAAAGGTTATACAACGTCTAATTTTGTAGGCATTAGCCTTTAAATCACAGCAAAGCAACTCAAAGAACCTGGGGAATGACCTGCTGAGTTCTGCTTCACCTCCACAGGCACAGGTTTTCTCTCTGAGGGCTTCAGAAGAAACAACACAATGGCTATGTAGTAGCACAGCTTTGTATGGCAAAATGTACTGTGTGTCAAAAAAGGGTCTCTCACAGTGTCCTAGGTGTGATTGTCCTGAAGAAACCAGTGTTTCAGACAGCAGCTCTGATTTCTGTTTTTTCTTCCTTCTGAGTTTACATCTGTGGCAGGTGGAATTGCCAATGGTAAAAAAGAGATATGAAAAGCTGGGCAGGCTTGGTGGAGCAGGATGTTCCACAGCTAAGGGAAGGTGAGAGCTGGATCCAAGGACTAGATATAGATATTCTATCATGAGCCAAGTGTTGCTGAAGCTAATGTAAGTGTTTTATGTGGAAGAAGAGGCTGGCAGGCTCTATACTCTCCATTGTTAAATCAATAAAGTTGTGGTGTGCTGCCGAAATCCAGCTGCACATTTCCCTTTTTTTACCTTTAGGTCTAATCAATATAGAAAAGGTGAAGAGGAAAAGAACAAACAGTAGTGTGAAGCAGCTTTGGTTCTCATTAATGATATTGTCTGCAATCTGGGTAGCATGAGACCCTTAGAGGAAAATTCTGGAGATATTTGCTGGCAAGCATAAGGCTTATCTCCTTACTTAAAAGGATTCAACCTTCGTGTCTCCTCAACTCCATCCATAAAAGTGGTGACAAAGCCTTTAGGTTTGTATAAAAAACTTATCTTTGTGTTATTGGCATATTTCTATAATACATATTTGTATGTATTATGCAAAAAATTGAAATCTCCAAAGAATCATTTACTGAATGTAGGAGATACGTGATAGCTCCAAGACTGATGAGTCATCACATGGTGGTGCAAGAAAAACCCCAAAAAACAACCAAACCCAGAGCATAAGAGTACAGTGTTTGAGCAGTCATATTCTAACATCAGCTGGATGCTGCTGGAAAAGAAATGGGATAAGTTTACTGTTTTTAAAGGATAGCGAGTTTTTAGTTTTAGATAGTTTTATTTCTTTGGTTTGCATTTTTTAAATTACTCCTTAATACTCCATAGAGCCATAGACTGTACGTTGCCTAATCTTAAATGCATCCGGAAGGACACATAAATAGATATGAAATGCCAGTGAAGGAATAATGTAAAAATATTCCATCCTAAATAAAAAAATGTACAAAGTCATTTATGTTTGGACAAAAAAATTTCTTATACTGCTCAAGACATGATAAAGACAAGGTCTTGGAAAATATGTGACAATCTGAACTTAAACAAAAAATCTCTAAGTCTGCTACTTCAGTTGTATCTTTGCATAGCTGTAGGCAAAGCAGGTTGTGATCAGGTTAAATTTTGCTTTTGAACAATTCCTTGGCACAGTACAACACAATAGATTAAGAAACTTTTAATTCTTCCAGTAACTCCCAACTCTTCCAGCAGAGAGAAAAAACAAGGTGTTCTATGCTGGCCTCCCTTCAGGCCAAGGCTCTAACAGTGCTTCACAAATTATTCACACCTCGAAAACATATCTGACCTGCGAGTATTTAGCACCTTTTTTCAGCCCAGCTGATTTAAGTGTGTTGCAAACCTGTCCTGCTAAACACTTAAGTGACCAGGTGTAACCCCTGAGAGCCTGTCTAAAAAACCTAAGGTCCTGGTTTAGCTTTAAGCAAAGGTAGTTTCTTTGAGCACAGTAGCATCTCTCACATCATTAGAAATGATACAAAAGGTTTTCTCAGTGTCATGTTTGTTAAGGGAGGGCCCCTTGATGGGTAGGGCAGTTGGCTGGGGACCATATAAAGAAATTTTTTTGATGTGTAACATGTTCAAAAGATGTCAGATGAAGAAAGCTCCCTCTGTAGGTGACATGCACAACTTTTCTAGGACACAGGTGGCTGTTGCTTCTGCTCTGGAAGACTTCGGTATAACAAAAACTAAACTACTAACAGCTGACATTAAATAAATAAGTACCTCGTCAGAATAAAAGTTCGTCTGCATGCAACTTTTAAGGTAATTTAAATGCTACTTGGTTGAACCTAGCAAAGATGCAGATTCTGTGGTTCTCCAAGGCTAGTATTTTAGTTTCACAAAATTTGTTCAGAGTCTTTCAGGTTTTTTTTGTTCTTGATAGTTAATACTATGTTCCCCCTCCACAAGAGATATTAAATTAAAGAAAAAGTGCAACACCTTACTCTCTAGACAAGAGGAAGTCTATGCTATTTAACAAGCTTAGGGAATAAAGCCATTGTTGGTTTAAATGAAAGGAAAACTCCCAATTGTTTTCAGTAATGGCCAGGATTTCACTTTCTAAAAAAATGAGCTTCTGTTACCTCAGGGGTAGTACTGATTAGGAGGAGTTATATAGGGTATATATCACCTTCAGGTTTTCACTACAGATTATATCTATACCTTTTTCTTACCTTCCCTCTGAAAATTTTTACCAAATCCTTTTTCTCCCTTTTCTCCCCCTCTCTCTTCCACCCTCCTTGCCCCCAACCTTTTCTTTGTATTTCTTCCACTTTCCCTTGTAGTCCTTTCACAGCACCCCTAATGCAGCCGGCAAACCCATAAAATTAACATTCCAATTAAATTTTCAAGCTCTCAACATTTGAATGGGTTAGAATAGAGGTGAGTTAATAAGTAATCCCTTTTGCAGATCTGGTATAAAATGGTGGCATCAGGACCAGTGGGACAATTTCCCCAAGAACAGGGCATTCAGGGAGCCATACAACTTATTTGGGCTTATGCTATCTTTTTATTTTTCATCTCTATAATGAAATATGAGAGGAACTTCCTTAATTTTCACATCAGTGTTTGCAGCTCAGGACTCCATTAATGCACCCCTCTCCCTGCTGCTGTTCTCTGCCCTAGTTTGCAGTCAGTTCATTCTGCACTGATGTATATTTCATTGCCCAAGGCTTAATTTTGATTTATTGTCCATCCATAAATTAGAAAAATATGCTCTGGAATTCCATCCCGCTGAAAAGCTGTGCCTGATGTCAGGGGACTGGGTGATATTTAAGATGTCAGAAATACATATTGGATTAGTGTGCTTTGTTTCCCCACAACAGCAGGTGTTTAATCATAGCTGATGGCTGAAGTTAAATGCATTAGGACAGGATCAGCCAAGAAGATGGAGTTTTTCTAAACCATACAAACTCCAGATAAATAACTCAAAACTAATTGTGTGTCCACATCTTAGATACAATTTTATTTACTTTAATACATTAAACAATGAAAATAGACCCTGGCACTTAACTCCTCATTTAAGATCTGTACAAGTCTTTGATGCTAATAAGTGAGTGGCTTTTGCAGGATATATATGCTCCCTTTTTGGCCCTTCAGTGGCTAAAGATATTTTGTACTGTAAAGATAACTAAGAAAGGAATATAAGGGAGTAAAGCAGTTACAGAGATGGTACACTGTTATTTGAGGTCGAGGGGTTATTCACATACAAAATTCAGGACATGAATTTTAAAAAAAATCCGTTAGCATGCACAAGACCCTAAATGCCACACACCACATCCTGCATCCCGGACTTCCCTTGAATTTTTCTTCTTCTGCTGCTGATTTTTGTTTGTTGCAGTTAAGCTCGCTGCTCTGTTTATGTTAATGAGGAGCCTCTGTGTATAGAAAAATGATCAGGCCTGGTCTTGAGCAATTTAGCTGGAGGCCGAAGAGAAGACGCTTAGGAGAGCAAACATTTTCAAGGTCAACCGGTGAACTGTAACAAGCCAGTGAGATTCATGGCGAGAATTGTATATTTTGACACAACAGCGATTTGATTAAAAGAGAAAGTAATGGGTTTAAACAGTCGCTATGAGGATGTAGCCAGACTTTGTTAGCTTTTCGCAAATTACTTAACAGAGCAGTGATGGAACTGGAAATAGGGCTGGTTTGTGTATGGTGAGGAAAAGAGGGTTATATGTTTGAAACAGGAATAATAAAGGATGCTAATGTTGGGTGTTCGGCGCATTTCGCTCCGTTCACGCTGCAAAAATTTCTTGGAAGTTTAGAACATAATAAATATTATGGACAGTTATAATAAAGTTTTCTAATATTCTAAACACAGTTGCTGTTACTGCATTTATAAAACCACAGCCCTCTATGAATAGATAATACTCTGCAAATACAGAGATCCTCCTCACAGAGGTTTTAGATCACTGCAAAAGGCAGGCCATGGAAGAGCTACTGTTCACCTCACATGCTGCAGAGAGAAATTGAGGCAGAGAGGCTCTGACTCACACAAGATGAGTGAGTCAAAGGAAAATGTATGATACAGGGCCTCATTACCCAGTCTTTGGAACCAGGGCCTAATTGTACATGGTATTTAAGTGTGAGCTTGTAGCCTTACACTGGGTACTCCAAAATAATGTTAGGCTCATCTTTCCAACATTTGTTGTATCTGTATCCCAGCTAGAGGGGATGCTAACATACAAAAAATTTAGACTTTTTTTACTGACATAGTGATTCTTTTGCCTTCCTGATTTTAAATTATTTTAGACAAAATTTTGAAACCACGACACAAATTCAACCCTAACCGTAAAATGAACTCCAGTTTGCATGTGTCCCAGAAGAGACACTTTCTGCTGGTAAATTCCACCTTGCCTCAAAGCAGAGACTTACTCATATCTGAACCTTCTGCAGAAGTCTAAAACTTAGTATTTATAAACAGCATTATGAGCATTTCATCAGGCTGGATGTCTTAAAATTATATTTACTTAAGTGTCTGTCTACTGAAGGCTCATACTCCAGCAAAAAATGGTCCTTTTCCTTCTCCTGTTACACCTCCATTTAATGTTCACTTAGCTTCCCTGCATACACAGAGGTTATGTGACTGAGGGCATGTCTGCTTTAAAAAATTCCCCAATGAGTAAAAAAAAATTCCTGTTAATGATGAAAGATCAGTGCCTTATAATGGCAGAGCAGGAGCAGGTGCTGGAATCTTCCCAGGCATACAGACTGGAAGATAAGACCATGCTAGTAGGGTATCAGAGATGATTGAATGTGACCATAAACATCAGAAACATAATTTCTGCCGGTGTAGGTTGTATTTCACAAATAATCTGTTTAGAAAAAGTTACTGTGCTTTCTTAATCATCATTTCTGAAGCTCCCAGTATTCTGGGTACATTATCGAGCCGTGAGGTGAATGTTCATGTTTGAATTAAGCCCACCTCAGGCCACACTGCCATCAGAGAGAGGTAGCCCTGCCTTATTCATTACCTTGTGCCTGTGCTCTCCAGAGTGGGACCACACTGAGACTGAAACCAGTTCTCTAACCTGGTTGAAATTCAGTGTTTTTTGTGGTCAGCTGGGTCAGTGAGTCCATCCAACTCACCACACAAAAACACAGTCACTACCAGTTACCCTCAGGAAGTGGAGGGAACATAGGTGGAGGAGGGCAGAACAGACCATGCTGACCACTGGACAAATCTAAAATCTTCTAAATCTTATAAAATCACCTTTGAGTTAGGTTCTGGTACTTCAGCACAGCTTCAAGACCTGTTCTCTCTAGTCTTAAGGCACAAGCAGATAATGATGAAAACCTGCTAAATACTAAGGTGGGTGAGAATCATCAGGTTATTTTAGCTTCAATTTGCTTTGAAACTGTTTGTTTAGAATTAGTATGATATTGTAGCTGCCCCAAGCCCAAGTGAGGTTCAACTCATACTCCTTGTAAGGATTCTGTGGACAGTGAAGATAGTTTTTATTTTGAGGAAAATAAAAATATTGAATTTTCAATTCTGTGTCATTTATTCAGAAAAAAAATTCATTGAATTCCTCCCAATAAATAAGAGCTGAAGCATATAGCCCTAATTCAGATTTCCTAGGAGTATTAGATAATGTAATTCACAAATTAATGCTAAATTAATTTTTATTCTAAGGGGTGGTAATTCTGATTGGAGACTGGAAGGCAAAATCTAATGGGGTAACATGTTTAAATGTGCATAAATAATAAATAACAGCTTGTCTTTATCATAAAAATAATACAATATGGAATTTACATATTTCAACTAGTAGTTAGTTGAAATAACTGGTTAGTTTAAATGGAAAAAAATTAACAGTGGTAAAACTCAATACCAATAAGAAGAGTCCAAGAAAGATTCTAGATTATTCCTCTATGCAAAAACAAATACATATGTCTTCACTTGATCTCCAATGTTTTGCAATTCAAAGCCAGTGGAAATGATCTTCCAGTTATCACATCCTTTGATCTCTACAAAACCATAATGTGCTACCTTTAGCGTATCTTGTGGGTTCCTTCAATTTTCACTAGTCTTAAAAAATATTTACCAGGGGAAGATTTTGGATTGAGTGGGATATTTATAAGGAATTGCAATTCTCAATTTCTCAGCTCTTCCATGGATTCCTTGTGTGACCTTGAATAAGTCAACACACTTCCATTTCCATTGCAGAACAAAAGATATCCTATTTATCTCCCAGGGGCCTTGTGCATCTTAATCAATCAATATTTTTCATGACATTTTGAGATCCACAGATAATTAGAGATTCTACGACAATAAAACATGAGTACTGTACACATCTTAGAGGCTGGTATTTTTCCCTGCAGTGTCTTTTAACTCCAGGGGACTAATGAATATATGCACACCTTTCTAGTGTATACTGAAAAGAAATAACTTGCTAAAAAGAACCCAAACTCAAACAAGACGACCCAACATTTCTCCTGTTTCATTATCCAAGATGTCCTATGAAGGGAAATTGAAATTCTGATGAGCTCTGACCTCTATCTTTTCCTGTAGAATCACATCACTACAGGAAAATGACCTATCATTTTGAAAAGGAAGCATGGAAAGTTTGACTGTGCTGGAAGTCTAAGGCAAAACTTAAAGATAATTGGAATCTTAGAAAAACTGTCAATTAAAATCTAAAACTCAGTAGTATCATAGGACATTTCTTTGGAAGCAATACACAGGGAGGGTCCCACACTATTTGTGTGGTAGACACTAGGTGTTTCAGTGAGATCTGTAATTAAATGATAAATGATATTGTAGTCTGCTATGTTTCCACTTGCTCTTGTAATAAATCACTGGGACATTGAAATGTCCTAGGTTTTGCTACCAGGCCTGCTTCTCCTGAGGCAGAACTTTGAACTGTGAATTTTCTCCTCTGCATGAGACACTTTACACTCCATAAGCAAGAAATAAGGGCAAAGTTGAATATGGAAACTTCTCCAGGCATTATTTATTCTTTAGAATTGTGGTTACACACTTTGTACTCTAGGGTCAGCACAGGACAGAAGTCTGGAACAGTTCACAGAGAAAATACGCAAGATGTTTCTGATGAGTCACATATTACATCACATCACAGTGCCACACTTAAAGAGATCTGAAAATACACTTCAGAAATAAAACCATTATTAAGGGTGTTAACTTTTTGGAGTCCTGTCCATCTAGAGACTACAGGAATAATCTTTATTTCTACAATAAAATTAATCTGGATACCACATGGGCTGAGATGATGAAAGTCAAACTTTTGGTCTAACTCTAAGTAAAACCATCTTGCTCATCAGCTGGGCAATTTTTCTACCTGGAATAACTGAATTTGCCAACAACAATGCTGGTAATAAAGTCACACCTATTATTTCAGACTGAAGACAAACAAATGACTGCAGATAATGAAAAGTAAGATACACATTTTTTCTCTGTTCTTCTGAAAACTGAAGTATTTAAAGTTGTTGAAATTACAAAAGGAAGCTCATCACTTCCTGGGTGTGCTTCTAAATCACATTTGCAATCTTCTAAATGTTTAGTAACTAATTAGTCTTTCATACTTCCTAGTGGCACAAATATTTCTTTCATTTTTATTTTAAGCCGTTCATGATGATACAGATACGATAACACTAAGATAAGGCAATTCACAATTATGCATGCTGTCCGTTCCAAAAAGTGAGTAGGTAAAACACACTCCTCTTGTAAAAGTCAGGGTAATCAGATGTCAATGGGCAATCAACTTATTAATTAAAAAAAAAACAAAAACTTCAGACAAAAATGTGGTTTTGTAAAAACCCATAGCATTTAGTTTTGATAAAAATCAAGCAAAGTTTCCAAGGCTGGGGGGTGATTTTGTCAGTCTGAAATTTTAAAAAATCTGTTGTGTTACAATTGAATTTTATTTTGACATTATTATTATTCTCTAGGAAGGGGATTTAAATCATCTGAGAAAATGGAAACCCTTGCAAACAGAAATGGATACTAAATTAAAAATGTAATTCTTCATGCAACTCTGGTTTAACCTGACACAGCATAACAATTTTAGAGGAATGTTTGTAGTTTTTTAACTAAAGATTGCAGAGAAAATACTGTTCTCCCCTACTCATTGTCTCTTACAACAGTTGGAACTAGTGAGAGCCCTAATTACTTCCTCCACCCACTGCACAAAATGATGTTTCATACCTTAGATTTGAGAGGGAGGAGTAGGATTTCTTTCAGGGTAAGGCAGCTCTGCAGTATGTTGGGAATGGAGAAGTCTGTGAGGAGCACAGGTTAATCTACAGAGTTGAGTAGCACCTTCCTTCTTGCTCGTGATCATCACAAAATCATAGAATGATGGAATAGTTTGGGTTGGAAGAGACCTTAAAGACCATCTTGTTCCAATTCCTTCACCACTGGCAGGGGCATCTCCCACTGGACCAGGCTGCTCAAAGCCCCGTCCAACCTGGCCTTGACCACTGCCAGAATGGAGCACCAACAGCTTCTCTTGTCTCACCACCCTCACAGGATTTCTTCCACATATCTAGCTCTAAATTTCCTCCTTTTGAGTTTGAATCCATTGCTCCTTGCCCTATCACTGCAGCTTCTGCTGAAGAGTCCCTCTCCAGTTNAACTTAAGCAGACCCCAAAATTGAACTGGTTTTAATTGAATTTATTTAATGTTCTAATTACCTATCTACAATCAGGATAATTTTGCTAGCCCCATAGTTTTTAAAGTGGGGCCTCTCTTCTATCAAAATTCTATTGGCAACAGGCACAGACCAAAACAATATCTGCAGCAGGTTAATTCTTTTTTTTTTTAAATCATNGTCTTGTAGCCTCACTTAATCAATTTTATTAAAGTCAGAATGCCTGTGTTGCACAAATATAAATCTACACCCTTTCCACATCTGCTTCAACATGTTGGACTCATTTATTTGTGCTTAGTATGTAGAGTTAATCAAAGGTCCAAGATGCACTTCTGTCTTCATAGCAGAAAAAGCTCTTTTTGATTTCCACAGTTCCACTTCAGGTCCATGTCTTGGAGACCCTCATGTACTGATGAGGACAAAGGAAGTGATCATAGGCATAGAATGGCTTCCAAACACAGAAATTTCATCTGGCAAAAGAGACAAGAGACTGAAGAGATAGTGGAGGCAAGTAAAATCAAGCTGATGAACAGATGAATAAATGAGGACAGAGTAGCAAACAGGGTCAGACAGAGCAGTCAGTAGGTTTAAAACAAAGTATCTTTTCACAGTACATGAACATAATCTGCAAACATAACCTGTTGAGAAAAGCGCAAGTATACATGTATTTAATAGAGGATTAGATACATTTGTGGCAGGTAGAACTACCAAAAGCGAATAAATACATGGTTCCAACATGCCTTGAATTTCCTAAATTTAATTGTTGAAGAGAAGATGGATCACAATGCTTGCATTTATACTTTACAGAAGCAGGTTTGAAAAGCAAATTACACCAGACAGGTCTTTCACAGAGTTCTTCTCATGTATTTTACCTTAGTTAGTGTAGTTTGGTGTGTAAACTGAAAAATCCCTAATCAAAAAGTTTACAATATCTGACCAAATCCATTATGAGAGCTGAGAAGCTTTTGCAAAATATCAAGACCTACAAATTTTCTTTCACAAGACTATGGTCTAATACTTTCACCAGAATAGAGAAGCAAATAGGAACTGAGGCATATCATTTAGGAGTGTTCCACTCCTGATCTTCACACTACAGTTGATCACTTTGCTGCTGCATCGTACACACAAAGTTAAGGAACAGAGATGGTAAAATAAATCTGACTTGCACACCAGAGCTTGTTTAAGCCTTGTCTTTTCCTTGTTGCTCTTCTGGATCTGCTGTAAACCTGATCTGCTGTCTACGAAAGTTGTTCTCCTGCCACTGATCTCAGGAGAAGCTCTGATGTCATCCATACCTGCTGTGCTCTGCTGATGTTGTGGGAACAATGAAGAATTCCATGGAATGATAGTCTGGCCCTGGGTGTTTTTTCAATGCTGTGACCAACCTTGCAGTATCAACCCACTTTATGGGTCTTTACAGGGAAGAAATAAACAGTCATTCAGAAAGATATCTGCAGAACTCTGACAAGAGAATAAAGAGGCCTGAAAATTTGCTATGTGCAGTCCTTTTCACAGCAAGATTCTCTACTAGTGCTTAATGCTCTCCTTCCCCTTTGATTCTTATTAATTCTCACCCCAGCTAGGTACATGCAGAAGGTGGGCATGAACATGACTCAGCTGTGTGTCTTTTTCCCAAACTGGACCCTGTGCTCCTCTCTGTGCCAAAAATTCTGAAGAAAAGGATAACGTGCCCATCATCCCAGCAAGTCAGGAGCATCATAATTGGGACCACAGAGTCTTTGGCTCTGGCTGCTGCTTTCTCCATATTTATGTTTTTTATCATTACTCAGTTCAGCCACACAAGGCAAATTGTGTTTAATAAATTAGCCTAATGGATTCAGCAAGTGGTTTGTGAGCAGGGTGCTTCCTCCAGTTAAGGAAAACATTTATATTCCCTCTCTCTTTGCTTTTCATGACTAAGAGGGTAAGCAGAGGGCAGGGTACAGTGAGGAGGGGGGCACTGAGCCAGCCTGTCATCCCTGGGGCTGGGGACATCATCAGGGCCAGCCCCAGAAGGTTTGCAGGGAGCCTGGGGCGCCGGTGCCCTTTGTCTCTCTGTCACCAGTGGCAGCCAGGCAGCCGGGGCTGAGGTACCTACCACAGCCTCCCTGGCAGGCAGCTCCCTCCCCTTCCCTGTGCTGCGCATTAAACCCTTCCAAAGGGGCCTCTTTAACAGCTCCCCATGAAATAATAATTCATTATGTCACTAGGAGGGAAGAAAGGGAGTGTAAGTGTCTTGATGGGATTAGCGTAAACCCCCGCAGAGATGATTTAGGAGCCGTGATAATTCATTTAATAGGGGCCTGGGGTAAATTGCTAGACAGGGAAATGTAACTGAACCAGCTTAGAAAGGGCGCATTACAGGTCTGTATATGATAACTGGCTTCATTAGCAATATTTAAGAGATTTCATTTAAGAATGAGTCATAAAATGCAGAACTATTTCATCCACCTGGTTTGGTGGCCTTTAGCTTTACTCCGTCTGAATATTAAATTGGGAATGGCGCTACAGCAACACATTTTGGAAACTGTTCTTTTGGCTGTTATTTGTATGGTTGGTTTAGCTCCTCATTTGTTAACCTTTTAAAATGAGTATCATTGAAGCAGCTAACGGTGCACCCGGAACTCAGGCAGATGAGAAGGCTGAAATGGCTGAGAAAAGGCTGCTGCAAAACTTAGCAAAAAACTACATGTTCCCACCACTGCACACACACAAGGGTCCAGAAAACGTCAGCAAACAGCAAATGCTTTCCATGAAGCTCAGTAAGCTCTTCCCACTGAATACCTCTGATTTTACAGCAGCGTGGAGGGGTGGAACAACAAGCATGCATACATAGTCAAATGGACTTTGGGAAGTCTAACATCCTGTACCTTGGAGCTGAGTTTGGAAAGGAAAGATAGATGTGATAGTTTTCTTCCACTTGCCAGCATTTTAAAATTGGCAGTCCTGAAAAAAGTCTGATTTTTTAAAAAAGCACAGCCCAAACACATTTTAAGCGTGGACTACATAACCGACTAGAGATTCCTATTCTGTATATGGGTAAATATTAAATGGGTAATATTTAAGGGGTAATTACTCATGGGTAAAAATTAAAGTTTATTAGTTGAGGTTAGAAAACATAAAGAACTTAATTCTCTATAGCCTGGCACCTTCATTAACTCCTCTGGGGCTGTGAGATGTAAACAATGGGAGAACTTGACCTGGCACTTACGTGGTTTGGATGTGTGTGAGGTGATGTCCATTATTCACACAAAAGGAATTGTTCATGATTAAAACTAGTGTAAAGTGTTCTATTCATCCTAAATATAGGGGTTCAGTGCTTGTCAAGTAATATTTCAGTGATATTTGTCACCAGTATTTATGATTTTATTCCTTTGGCCCATTAGGTACATTTTAGGAGTCATGATGCATTTCAAGATTTGAGAGACTATTTAACAAAAAATGAGTCATAAGCCTACAAACTTTTTCAGTGCTCCCTTTTTATTTATCACTATTGATTTTTTTTTTAAATCACAGAAAACAAAGGAAATGCCCTTATAAAGAAGCACCATCACATAAATTATTAAAATAATTCTGCCATAAATATGCGTGCTACTTATTCTTCTGCTGAAATATCAAAATGAAATAGTGATATTTTAACCACTGAATAGGATTAGATTAAGATTTGATGTTCATATTTTATCTGGGGATGTTGCCAACTGAAGTGTATTGTAATTCACTGTCCAAGCTACTATCACAGAAAACAATTCTTTTTAACTCTCAAAGAAAGTGTGGATGTATTAATAAATTCTTCTAATAGAAAAGGCAAGTAATTATACACAAAAAAAATGCTGTAAGAAGTATAGGGTTGTAAAAGGTGAACCAGATTTTCTTTGAGTATTAAAATTTAGCAAAACCTCTTGTTCTGTCTGTCTACTACAGAAATCCCAGTGATATTAGCACCCTGTTTTTCCAGCTTCAAAATCCCACAATAAAGAGGTTGCACTTGATATACTATTGTAAACCATTTCAAAATACAGCAAGCAGTATCTTTATCAAAGGTAGCTAAAGATATTAATAACTGTGACTGTCAAACGTAGGAATAAGACAAGTGTTTTAATAAATCTTCACTAATACTCCATACAAATATAAAAGAATGACTAGCTTTCTCTCCTTTCCTTTCCCTGGTGACCACTGCCCGTTATGACTTTGAATGATTCCCTCTAATGGAAGACAGCCAATACTGTCCATTATTCCAGATGGTCAGCTCGGCTGCAAAGTTCTGCTAATGCTTCTCAGCATTCAGACATAATTCACCAGGGGTTTTTTTGGTGTGGGTTTTTTTTGTTTGTTGGTTTGGTTTTTTGTTTTGTGTATTTTTTGTTTGTTTGTTTCGTGTGGGTTTTTTGTTTTGTGTGGGGTTTTTTTTTGTTTGCTTGTTTGTTTGGGGTTTTTTTTCTTTATGTGTATATCCAGTCCAAGATCAGCCATCTAATAGCTGGCAGGAAAAAAATCTGAGCTATCTTGCTGATTAGTTACAAAATCCATTTTGGTATTCATGTTAGAAAGTGAACAGTGAATTTCTGGTCAGTTCATATTAAAAGAAATTCAAAACTGACCAACAGCTCTGTAATAGCCAGTGGAGTAATACATTAATCACTTGATTCTCCACAGCTAAGAGGTGACAGGTAAAAATATAAGTGGACTTTGTGGGCACATTCTCAACTGGGCTGTACCTACAAAATAACCCTGCTTGTTACCACAATCTGCACTGAGCACAAACAGGATTTGGTCCAGTATCTTCCATGTAGCAGATGTTGCTTTTTCATGTATTGGGGATATTTGACATGCTCTGTCCTGATTTCTGTAAAAGCAATACAAATCATGCAAATATTTCATGCTCTAATCAGCAGAAAGTAGATAAGTACTGGCCTGTGCATGCAATTTACCAAAGCTCAACTAATTTTTCAGTTAGTAGATAATGGCTGGATATTATAAAGTAATGCTCATCACTTCACACAAGCAGCATTTGCTTAGTGCTGTTCTCTGTTAATACAAAGAGGCATTAGCAGACACTTGTAAATTTTCCTATGTACAGCTTACATAAAAACTAATGACAACAGCAACAAATGACAACTGCTCCCATTTAAAGGCACTGCACCTAGAATAAATATTCTAGGTGTCCTTGGGGACAAATATTTCAAGTGCTTAGATATCTTTCTGGTATGCCTTCTAGCATCCTTCTCTGAAAAATCATGCTACAAAAAGTGGGCTTACACACCACTTATGTGATGTTCTGTAACAGGAAGCTTACAACGCTGCATTTCTGGCCCGAAAATTAAAATTATTTGATTAATTTTATAAATAACTCTGTTAAAAATGGACTGGTAGTTTTTACACTGAGTTATTTCAGGTTTTTATCTTTGCACAGGAATACAAATTGGGCTGATAACTGTGCATTTCATTGCAACAATAACCACTATTTAATTAGTATATTTTATTCCAGGCAATAAGATATTTCTAAATATTCAAGGAACATTCAGCTAGAAGGCACTAGAATTTTTTTTTAATAAAATTATTTTCAAGAGAAAAACTAGCTATACATTTGATCTGCTGACTTTTTCAGAAATTATTATCCCTAAAGCACTCTTGGTACTCTTGATAAAATAAAGTTTAACTTGTGTTTGAAACACACATTACAAATAGATGTATAGATGAACGAGATATTGAGAAAAGAAAGAGTACAGATTATGAATATTAAGATTTATATTAATCTATAAGCCTATTAAAGTACAGTAAAACCTGTCCTTCAGACCACCTTTTTAAAGATATCACCTCCCTGATGGGACCACTAAATTTCGGGCCAAATTATTTTCCCATAAAGAACAATGAAAAGAAAATGATTATATTAAGACTACTTCTACTATGGTTTCTTTTCATTGTTCCGCCAAAAATGATTCCAAACAGTAAAATAACATTGATTTTGACCTTGTTAATGAACCTGAAGAACTTCAAGGCATACTTGACCATAGATTTCCCTTTAAACAGGAAAAAACTGACATGTAGTCATCATAATTTCATCAACCTTGGCAGAAGAGATGTAATTTTACTTATATTTTGGATAACCAGCTTGTCTTGATATTGTTAATGTTCCACAGGGACAAAAGCATGGGGTTTTTCATCATACCAACACTCTTAAATGATTCTGTAATTTGTATCACTTTGATTAAGTCTTCTGAGAGTTAGGAATATTTTTAAAGGCTGTGTTGTACAGATTTATATACTATTATGGGATTAATTTAATTTTTCCAAGATGTCCATCTTCCCTATGGTTGGAACTTTCCAGAGGTGTCTCACTGGGACTGCCTCACTCACTTTAAGAGGCTGCACCTCGTCTGCGTAAAGTACAGATGATCACACTTTCTATTCATATTCTAAGTCCTAGACACCACAGGTCCCAGGGTGCAATATCCTATTTTGATTTAAGCTGCTTTGCAGAGACTGGGACCTCCAAACAATATCTCTGTCTGGTTTAGGAGATTTCAAATCATGAGGTGCAAAAAAAAGTTGGTCCACCACCAGACACAGCCTTTTTAAAATATTTTTACATTTCTACCTCTATGCATACACAAAATCCAGTGTGTTTCCCACATATCTCTGCTACCAATTTCCCTATGGGTTTTTATCAGTCAGTGTATTTACATGAAATTGTAAAATATGCTGAGTTGGAAGGAGCCCACAAGGACCATAAAACCCAACTCTTGGCCCTATACAGGACACCCCAAGAGCCACACCATGTGCCTGAGAGCAATATCCAAACACTTCTTGAATTCTGCCAGGCTTGGTGCTGTGACCACTGCTCTGGGGAGCCTCTTCCAGTGCCCAGCCAACACTGGGTGAAGAACCTTTTCCTGATACCCAGCCTAAACCTCATCTGGCACAGTTCCATGCCATCTCCTTGTCCTGTCAATGGCCACCACAGAGAGGTAACCAGTGCCCCTTCCTCTGTCTCCCCTCAGGAAGAATTTGGAGGTCTCCTCTCAGCCTCCTTTTATCCCAGCCAAATTACCTCAGCCACTCCTCATACATCTTCCCCTCCAGGTCTTTCACCACCCTCATAACCTTCCTTTGGATGCTCTCTAATACCTGAATGTCTTTTTTATATTTTGGCACAGTAAACTGCCCCGAGCACTGGGGGTGAGGCTGCCCCAGAGCAGAGCAGAGCAGAGCAGAGCAGGACAATCCCCTCCCTTGCCTGGCTGATGCTGTCCCTGATGTCCCCAGGACACGGGTGGCCCTCCTGGCTGCCAAGGCACTGCTGACTCATGTTCAACTTGCCACAGGTACCTTTTCATGGAGTTGCTCTCCAGCCTCTTGCTCTCCAGTTTGTCCATACATGCCTTGTCCCAGGTGCAGAATTCTTACTTTATGTGAAGCATCCTAACCAGTGCTGTCACTGGGAAGCAAATATCTTGGCCCTTACAGCTATGATGCTGATAGCTTATTACTTTCTAAATGGTTTTCTTTCTAAGGCAGCAAAAAAACCCCACAGTTAAAAACGAAGCAAGAAACATCTTCTGAATTTGGAATACACTTGAATAATAATTTTTCAATTCAACATACAACCTTAATTTTCCTGGAACTAAACGAGGTATTTCTAATGCTAAAAAGCAAAGCCCAAATCAGATCATTAGGATTATTATGTTCCCGCTTTCAGAGCTCTGGATGATTTTGTTTGGAGTGTATGTCTTGCTGTAATGGCACACAGGGGCTTAGTGATCCTCATAGACAGAAGCAGAGGGGAAAGGCATTTGGAGAAGAATTAGAGTTTTCACTCATCAGAATTTCTTTGGCATCTCAGTAGAGGGACATGCCCTTCCACCCAGGTCCTGATGTCATGCTCAGAAGAGAAGATACAAGGGCGTTTTTTGAACAGTGTATATTTGTTTGGTGTAGTTTGGGTTGCAAGGCTCTGTCTCAGCTGTCTCAATGGCAAAACCCTTACATCTGAACTGGAGGCTCTCAGAGGACCCTGTGCTGGTGACCCATTCAGTCAAAACTGCCCCACTGTGATTGGAAGTACCAAAGGTGGTTTCTGCACCTTGACTTATTTTCACTTGTCAACACGAGATTAAATTAAATTATTATTCTGCTAGATGAGGCACAGTCCACCAAGCTGCCACTTGCCTTTAATCCAGTGCTTTTACTGGGCTTGTTGTGCCCTATTGCCTCCAATTCACAAGCTATTCATTGTGAATGCTAATAGCATTGCCAGCAACTTGGCATTTGTGTTGGTAGTCTTGGAGCAGGAATGCTTCAAGTTCGTGTTGTCACTAGACAATTCCTACAACAAAATCACAATCCAGATCTGCAATTGTAGAGGTAGCTGCCTCGTGGTTTGTTGATTCCCAGAGAGGCAGATCTTGACTCCTCTCCTCATTAGTCCTTTCTTCTCTCCCCCTTCCTCTCTCTCTCACTCTTGCCACATGGTCCCACCACCTGCCTTGCACCATCTTCTTTGCTCATCAGAACCTCCCTCCTTTTCTTTCAGCTCAGTCACCCAGCAGAAAATCACCTCCTTTTAGCTGCATTAGTTTTCTGCCAGGTTGGCACACTGAATCAGTTCTCAGAGGAGCCTGGGGAGGGTCAGTGTGCATGACAAGTGCCAGAAGTGCCTGGCTGGGAGCAGGGGGAGAGGAGGGAAGGAAACAGAATGGAAGTGGGACCTTCCCTCACTGGTGGCTGTGGACTGGCTGATGCCACATGCTGAAGAAACCAAAAATATGAAGGCACTTTATAGGATCCATTAATTGATTAGATAGATTACTCACATTTCTTTGAAGATGTTCAAACTCACTGGTAAACTCTGCTTTGTTAAGTCACATTATTAACTCTTCTAATCACAGCTTTTACTAGTAAAGAGAATAGTTGCAACTTACAGTTAGCAGGCAGGTGCTCACAAAACAGAGTGGTAAGAAAAAACAATGATAAATAAAAAAAGCTGATTCACTGAAATTAAACTCTGCAATTTAGGTCTTCCGTGCCCAGACTTTAATTTACGCCATGACACTTTGCTGTGTGAAAACGTCCAGTAGAGCCAAGACTGTGTTGCTGCTTCAGCCCACCTTTCTGTAATAGGTGTTTTGGCAGAGTAATTTGGCAGCCCTACAGTACTTGAAAGGCTGTTTTTTTTCCTTGTGCTTTTTACACACCAGTACCCCTTTTTGTTCAAATGAGATTTTCTTGAAACCTGTAATAATTTGAACCAATCCTCAACTCATATTTGTCCAAACACATATTTTAATATGATGTTTAAAATGTTTGTGTAGGCGTGTTAATACCCATCATGTATTCGGGATAAAAAGCAAAACCATCATTTTAATATTGTTTCATTACTAGTATTTGATGTGTGACACAAATTCATGACTGATTAATGAACAAACATCAGTGTGGCACAACTATTTCTGTTACAGAGCAATCAGTGTCTCAATAAGGGTTTGTTAAAGCCAGGGTTTAATTGTTTTTCCTTCCTGAACAGTTCAGTGAACTAAATGCAATTTACTGTCTTATCACTTTTTTTCTCATTCCTCGTGAAACTTCCCAGTGTTTTCCTTGCTGCATCTGTACTGGAAGCCATGAGCCTCTCTTTACTATCATCATCCATACAGAATGATAGATGCACTTGGATGATTTATACATAAATAAAACAAAAAACTCTTTGCCCAGAGGAGCCCACAATCAACCGTTTGAGTGCCGCAATTTCTATCACGTGGGCGGGATTGCTGTGTCCATGTGTTATCAACTTGAAAATTGTGGCTGAAAGCTTTAATTCTGCAGTCAGCTCTGCTGGTGAGGAATAGACTCAGGCCCCAGCCCTGCAGTTGGCTGTGCTGGCCAGCAGCCCAGCGCCTTTGCGGAGCCTGGCAGCGGGCATCACCAGCAGACAGGACGGCGCAGTCAGGTCCTTCACAATTGCATTTTGCTTGTTAGTGCTGCAAATCAACTCATCTCTCTCTTTTTTTCTTTTTTTTAGATTTTTTTTTCTTTTTTTTTCTTTTTTTTTTTTCCCCATCTCTCTTCCTGCAGGAAAGGCTCTCAATTCTCATACCCAGTGGCCTGTTCCTGTTTGTGCGGGAGATGCGGGCAAATTTTCTCTTGGGCAACGAATTCCTTGGTGCAAAACACTCTGACTGGCATGTTTTGCTGCTAATTGTGCAGTCCTTGCTCAGGCAAAATTCCTGTTATCTCCTCTGGGCATTTTGCCCAAGTAGGGAAACAGGGTCCATTTTACAGCAGTCTGTAAAAACAAGCATCTTCCAGTTCTAACCTGTTTCAAATAGTTCATTGGCTATGAACAGTGAATTTATATGGTTAAAAGATATTAACTGGCAGATTTTTGGTAATTAAAATATAAAATATCAATATTACACACAGTTTAAAAAAAAGTATCCCTTGATTTATGAGTCTTTGCTGCTATATTGAACAGTATTGCCCAATATACATGATACGTATTGTAGTAATTATGTATTACAGGGTTGTATAGCTTTTTGAAACAGCAAAATGTAAAATGTGTATTTAAAGACTTTGGTCACCTATTGGGAGTGATGTTAATTATGATTTGTGAATTATTTTCTGCATGAAATCACAATCTTTACAATAACAATATATAGATTATGAACTTCTCAGAAAACCTAATGCCTGTGGGTGATATTTTGGTTGTTTAAGTACTGTCATTCTGGCAGAGCATTAATTTAGATTTTCATGCTCTAGTCAGCACCTTGGATGTCCTTAGAGTTTTACACTTGGATTAAAAATACATTGAATTCATCAAGCATATTGTTAGCAAAATGAACTTGGGACTTCCCTGTTGCAAACCCAGTTTTATGATTTTCTGACTCTAAATGACCTAAGAGAAAAACAGGAATGTTTGCAATTTTGCAGTATAAACCTTTTCTCCCCAGCCTTGTACAGTTTTGAATTTCTGAAATAAACTGTGTGTAAATAGCTATTGGATTGGTTTCAATATTGAAAATTGATCCTATTCCTTCTCCAAATATGTCAATAGCAAGGCCACCACTTCCTGGAAATCATTAAGCAGAGTAGATCAGATCTGCAGCTGGTTCAATCCCAGATATGGATGTTTGAAACATTTCTAAATGAATCTAGGGAAAGTTCAAAGCTCACAAATGCAAGGTCTGTCACCTGCACACGCACAAAAAAAATCCTAGCTACAAGCAGGACAAGATCAGGATGCAAGAGAAATAAGGAGAATTTGCATCAAAGAACATTCTATTGTGGTACAAAAGAAATAAATCTTATGTGTATGAAAATCATAAGCTTTAAGATTTGGAGAGAGTTGTGCAATTGACAATCAAATGGAGCTTAAAGGAAATTATGAGGTTTTACACTAAAGTCCTGAAATAAAGAAAGTAATATTTTACAGCAAAAAATTGCAAATGTCAAGATTAAATCATAAGACTTTGCACCATTGAGCCACTAGCTAGCTCTATAGCTTCTTCAGCTCTTAACACAGGGAAAGACCAACTTTCATGGTCAATAAAACTTAAGAACTTTAGAAATACATTTAGCATTATAAATCATATATTTGTGACTTTTTCTCCTTCAATAGCTAATTATGTGCAAAAATGAATACTTGAACTCTGTGGTTGCTAATTTATTCTTACGTTTGTGTTCAGGCTCATTTTTTAATCACTTTTGTTTGTTCCAAGGAAATTATACTGATTTCTCAGTTTAAAAAGAAGTGGCTGCTGTAAGTGAAGAGAACAGGGTGCTTTTTCATCTGTCTTACTGCAATAGTGAGATCTTGAGTGAATATACCTTGGAATGAGCAAGTCAAACCAGGTTCAGGAGTGGAAAATCCAGAGCTGAAATGCCTAAACTGCTTCCTCCAGTCCAAAGCTGGACAGGTGGCGACCCAGATTGAATCAGTAGTTGTGGGAATGATTTGATTCACAAACAGGGTTATAAAATTTTATATGGAGATGCCAGTGAAAGTCACAAGATCATAGAGCAAAAGACCTTATTCACATAAATTACCTGAATGGCTTTGAAGCATAAAGGAAATAAATTGGACAATATTGCCCATACTTAGCTTACATGCATATGGTATGTATCTTCACATGATAGACATGATAACAATGGGCATATTTGTGAATCCATAGAATAATATTGATACATACCCCCTTAATAATTCACAGAAGGAAACAGTTGCCTGTTCTGAGGTTTTTGAATTCACACATATAGATTATGCATTTTACTGCATGAAGAAGGCTTTTTAGCTCAGAAACTCGTTTATCTTTCCTCATGCAGCATCAGCTGGTCTAATATAGTATATTAGCTTTCCTTACAAGCCTTACTTTTATTACAGGTACAATCACACATACGCATTGGGCATCTTTATAAGGAATTAATTTCGGTAGGTGTGGGGGCATTCAGAGGAGGATATGAATTTCTGGAGGGGGAGCCTCTGCTGGTACCTGGCAGTACAGCACGCATGGTTCACATCTGGCATGAAAACAAAAATTTTTTTTATAGCTAGCTCCACACCTGTACCATATGTAAATACATATAACAGCAAAATATTTCCAGCCCTGTCTACCCAGCTGATGCATTGATCTCAGCGGATTCTGAGATATAAACTTCAATTTGGCCCCCAGTCACTTAGTGGACACTGCCACCAGCAGCTCTGACACCGGGTTATTTGTTGTTGCTGTTTGCTGTCCCTGTTTGCACATTAATCCAGTGACAATTAGGTGTCAGCGAGCGTTGTTTCTGCTCGCTGATAGCCTTGGGCTCTGCGCTTGAAGCCCTAATCAGGAGTGTAAACTCTGCTATATTTCAATTTGGAGAAGCGCTCTTCCGCTAAGAGGCCCCTGGCACTGCGATAAATAAAACGCCTATTTACTCTATTGCCACACTTAGACATCTAATGCACTTACTACCGGCCCCCTAATCATGGCCCACAGTTAAATCCGCCTATAAATCACTCCATTCTCATCCTGCAGATTAGTGAAGCCATTTTCCCCAAACCCCACAATGAGCACTGTTTCCTTTTCTTGTTAGTCAAAAGCGAGATGATTTTTATTAGGTTAAAGACAAGCTCACAGATGGTAAATGGTGTGGAGGGAAATAAGATGAAGAGTCCTGTGGCCCTGGTGGGGATGGCAGGTGGGACAGGGCGGGCCGTGACTCTGGTAGGCATCATCCCGCCCTGGTGCATCACTCCTCCAGCAGTGCATCATCCCACAGTTCCAGACCCAGGCACATCTCTCCACACAGTGCACAAAAAGGCAGCAGCCCACAGGTGTGACGAATGTGTCTGGCTTCAGCAGCCAGCAGTGCAGGCAGAGGGGAAAAGTGGAACAGCAGAAAAGGGTGTGGGGTACCTTTTCATTTTGCATCACCCTGGGTGATACTGGGTTTGTCTGCAGAGGCTTCTGGATGTGCACAAATGGGGCTGGCACAGAGCAAGGTCTGGAGGAACAAGCACGTACCATCGATACAGTCCCACCAGGAACAGCCCAGCTCTATCCTCCATGGCACTGCTATGCACAGTGGGAGCAAACACACACTGATGCAGAGCATTTAATACAAACAACTCGGATCTCCTTAAAAACAGGACCCTCTCTCAAACCTTCCTTATGTACCTTCAGATAAGTAGCACTACCTTGTGTACAGCTGTTTTAGCATAGTCAGGCACCTAATGCAACTGTAATGCACAATACAACATTTAGCATTTTTTTTCAGTTGCTGATAAGGAAGAGATTCTGGGTTTTTAAAAATAGGTTCATTATTCTCAACCGTTCACTGAATAATTTCTGTGAACAATTTCCAGTCTTATTCAGGGGAAATTTGTTGCAAATATCTGATATTTAAAATTCTACCTGGGTTAATCGGTTGCATAGGTCATGCACTTGTCTGCATATCTTTGATTGAAGGAGCACTGTGCTGAGAGATCAGATTTTCTGTGCAATAACTATAATAAATTCAAAATTCATTATCCATAAATATCCTGTGACATTTGCTCTAAATTTTGGCACAAGGTTCTGATAGCAGGCCCCGGCGTTAGGAAGACCACAGAAAGCAAGCAAAACAGAGAAGCAAAGCGCAGCCTGATCAAAAACCTCCAAGTGAACCACAGAAATCATTGGGGGATGCTTTTATTTTTAAATAAAGGCTCTGTTACCCTTGATATGTGGCAGAACTGCGTCCCCTCTCTGGGTAGGGAAGCTTTCACATTGCACGTTTGTGCAAAGGCCATCCAGAGGGATGACAGAGATTTACATCACCCGTGGAGCACGATTTAGCTCGTACATGGACGTGCACCCATATGGGACGTTGAGGGGGCAGTGGCAGCTGTCATTGTGTGGGGGCCCACGGCCTCTGCAAATCGACCCTCCAGCACTCCACCACTGGGATAAAATTCAGCCCCTTCTCTCAGCCTTCTCTCCCTGCTCCTTACTTTTCAGGTTCTAAACAGGATGGATTGCAGTGAAGAGTTCCCTGTAATCTCCCTTTAACCATTTCCATATGACAACTGCTTTGGATCCCCGCAGCCGGATGAAAAGGCCAGAAGCCTTGGCTCTGCTGGGGGGTGGGTGCCCCTGGGGAAACATATGTAAACAAAGCCCAGCTCTGTAGCCTTTTGCACCTCTCTCTCTTTTCTCATTCTTGCTTGGATCTCAGGTGGAATTAAAGGGATTAAAGCTGAGCGTAAATGAGGCGAGTGTGTAAAATGACTCCTTTCTGAACCAAACGGCATGTTCCGTGCTGAGGAAATGAGATGCCCATTTAAATCTCATCCATCCACCGCCTGTGGCCACCACCATGTACCTGCCTACTTAGCCCAAGGGTTAATTAATTGAGGCTTCAATGCACTATTGCAAGAGCATTATTGCATTTGATACTCTACATCTGTGATTTAAAACTCTTTCACTCCCTTGTCAGCAAGGGAGGGTTTTAACTAGGAAATTAGCATTCAGATAAGGGTACGGTCTATTTGCTTCTGAAAGGAAGGAAATATTAAGGATGCTGGTGCACAAACCAAGCTGTAATATCCTGTCCCATCCTAGAAAGGGCTCTTGGGCCCCACTTCCCAAGGGGACACTCTGTACAAGGGGAATAGAACACAGAAAAAAGGAATTACAATTTTCAGTGGAACTATCATAAAGTAGAAAACAGACAACCAATTGTGGTTTATTTTTCAGAAACTTCTCCTTATTCCATGATAATTATATGTTTCCTGTCTTGACACCTGGCTTATTTTAAATACCCTATCACCTAACCAGCATATATCCATATATATTTCAGTCTTCTCATGGAGTTTGAATATTAATATTACTCCCCATCTAGTTAAGAAGATTTTAATAATAACTTTTATTTTCTCTAAATAAGCAGAAAAATAATCATTCCTTGCTTTCACATAATGTCCTTGCATTATACCCAATGGCATGTGTGTGTAATTCCCAATCACTGAAATGAAACACACATTTTCCAGCAATAAAACACAATAGTTTGGGATATGAAGTGACAAAGGAAGTATCCAACTGAAACAGCAGGAAGAATTAAAGGTAGGAGGAATGCAGTTTGCCCAGCCTTGGGTCTAGCTACCAGACTTCAAAACTGTGAGAAAGGTGAAAGACATACATGAGCTATGGTGATTGACACAGCAGGTCACCTTGCTGCAAATTTCTCATTTTAGGAGGATTGCTTCATTCCCTGTCTCTTTTGGAAAGGGCCGCTTGCACAAGAGGAATTTCAGAAACGGGGCCTAATGCGTTTAACCTAGAACCATACCAAAATCACAGCATGCTCCTGCTCTGCCTCTCCAGCCCAGGGATAAAAACTTAGGAATGGATTTGGCCAAGCAAGAGGCCTGGAGTGAGATGGACACCCACAACTACCCACGCCAGGAGGTTGCCCATAAGGGATTGTGCCTTGGAAAGATGGAGTTCCATGACTCAGCAGGATGTCCCACCAAATAACCGCTGCTGCCGTTTGCTGGTGTCGCAACGACTGATCCACTTTGAAGAGTGCATTCCCTCTCCAGGATGTCACATCATTTTGTGGAAAATAAAGGTCACAGCTATGCCCTGTTCCTCCACTGTCCTTGGGGAATCGGTGTGGCCGTGGAAGGCGCGGTGTGCCTGCCCTGGCTGTCGCTGGAGCATGTCACAGGACGAGGCACAGAGCAGCTCTGTGTCCCAGCACAGCAACAGTTGCACAGGTATCTGAAACAGGAAGTGCAGATTAACTTGTCCAGTTGAAACTACAGGGGGAATTTAGGAAGACAGAATGCAATCAGCCAGGACACTGAGGTTAACACAGTTAATCTTGTGGAAAGTGCAATGGGACCTTTAATAACTGCAACTGGTCAAGGCCTCAGTTTTATGTCTCATCCCAAAGATGGCACTTCCCAGTGTTTGGTGGTGCTGTTGTGGCTGGAGGAGGGGAATAGTGCCACCTACTGCAACAGCATCATCTCTCAACACCTGGGCTTACCTGAAAAACGTCACCGGCATCCCGGATTGTCTGAAAAAATAGAGTGCTAATTAGAGTTTTTTACTAGTTTTCATTAATAGGTGGTTTGTTCTTCCTTAGGACCCCTTTCATCTGTTAGCTATGATGTCTGACCTTGGCAAGCAGAGTTGTTAGTTGGGGGATGGCCAAGCACTGTCTCTGAGGGCTAATCTATTATCCCACCAGGCATGGGGATGGGAGCAACTGGTGCTCTTTTTGACCAAGTCGTGTCACTTTTGTTTGAGCTTCTTGACAGACAGCTCTTGAGTACTTCACAGGGCTAATTGTCATCGACTTAAGAAGCTTGTTAGATGTTTGCACAAAGGTTTTTATCCTTTCAACAATTAATCTTTGAACTACAGAGCTTAATAAGGCACTATGAACTTCACTGTGGTATTTTAACAAAGCACTGAGACTGCTGTATGCTGTTCAGGTTTATGAACAATGACACAGGACTTTATTTAGCAGGAGGCAATCTATCCACTGTAAATCAAATATCTCTAAGCCAGCCTCAGAACAGTGGTGGGCATAAATCAATGTGTTGTCAAGCAGGCCATATCTAGTCTTTAAGACGTATGTCTGTTCTGTATCTTTCTTTGATCCGTGGGGCATACACACTTTTTTACTACAAAGAGCATTTCACGAGCCCAGGTTTCTTAGTAATTCCTGGAACAGCTCTTTGAAGTAGGACTACTTTTAAAATTCTGTAAATATGTGCATATTTTCTGATACCCACTGGTAGTTCTGGTATTCTACCCACAGTGCAGAGGTTACCTGCACAATTGTTTTGATATGAGGCATGCTGCAGAAGTCTTAAAAGCAACAGGGACATTGTATGCTTACTCTCCTCAAATGCGAAGAAGGTACAAACCCCTGTGAGTGCACTGCATATTTGTTGCAGAGTTAAAAAGAAGACATCATGATTAAAACCAGAGCTGTGATTCCAAAAATGAGGAGTAAGGCCTGGCCCCACAAGGGCTTAAATATGCTCTCAATTCTGACAAAAAAAGAGAGGACCTTGAGGAAGCTTTTGTTATATGACTGCATGTTTATATAGGATGTGATTAACAGGGAAGAAACTGAAATAGATTATCACATGAAGATCTACATCCTGTGGCTTTATCAAGCACAGGGCAGAGAGGAAAGTACCTAATACTCCAGAGATGAAATGGTTTCATGAGAGCCACACCCCTGAAGTTGCCTTTTTAGAAAGTGTAATAGGACTTTTTCAGTTTCATAAAGTATCTTGATAACTGGAAAGTGCCAGTTAATGGTACAATGTTCCAACTATGAATTTTACAAAGATTAATCTACCCCTTTAGGATCCATAGGAGCCAATCAAAAGCTGCCCAGTCTTCGATGTTTTACAGTCTCTGTGGGCAGAAAGCTCAGCTGAAACTACCGTTCAACATCCTAAACTGTCATCTTCATCTTCTTCTAGCATAAAAATACATATTTTTTCCCATAATAAAGATTTTTTATAATAGCAATAAAGTAACTCTAGAGAACATGGTTGTCTTGAGATAGCTTAACTGTGTGTGGTACCTCATAACACCCTGGGGACCCAGTCACCTCATAATAATTTCTTTCTTTACCATGCCTTGGTTAATTAGGGAGTGAAGCCAAAAGGTCAATGCAGGATAAAAATGTAAATCTCAAAGTTTTCATGTGGACCCTAACTCCATATCATAAAATATATATAGTGTGCTCATCACAAAGGTTAGTACATTAGCAGGTAGAAAGTGTAATGTTTTATGCTCTCAACATTTTAGTGTTTTAGTGAGACAACAAATAAAAGCCTTAGGTTCTTCTGTATAAAATGATGTCTTTCTTCTGCAACAGATAATTACTAAGTTATTAATTCATCCTCTATGTATGAAATCTTCTTTAGCCTTGTACTTGTCTCTTATAAATATGACATACATGATAAATATAATAGTTTTAGAGTATTTGGGTGTACCTGAGATTTCCTTTATTTTATTTGCATATACCAAACATTGTGCATGCCACTCTGGAGAGACACACAATATGGTACTGCAATCTTCTCATTGTTATTCCAGTTCTCCAGTGAAAGCAAACATAATTTCATTTCCAGATCTTATTACTACATTTGAGTATTGATATCATAATAAACAACATTTTTTGGTTGTTTATCTTGTTGGTTCTTTCATTATTTGCTGTGCGCCTTTCCAGTTGCCTCCTGATGATAAAAATATGCCTGCATTCAAGCTGTATGTATTTCTGACACTGTTAGATATATATTAAATTCCAGTCTCAGTTCCTAACCTGTTTTTATCATAAGTGATGGTTGCAAACCAGTAAATATTTATTTGGCTTTGGGCAACAGAGATTTCAGATTTCATTTATGGATTCAATAATCAATGTAACAATGCAATTCTGTTAGGGATCCAATTTTGTGCTTTTTCTCTTTTCTGATTCTAAGTAAATAAGTAGACAAGACATACATCACCCAGACTGGTGTTTGACCAGCTGATCTGGATTTAGATCAGATGAACAATATAAAAAAATACAATAATTTTGTCCCTCAGATCTTAATTCCCCCTCGTCTTCAAAATAGCAACACTATTCTTGCAAAGCACATTTGCTCTCAGAATTGCAGGTACATGATTTTTCTGGATATTCAATTGTGAAACATTTCTTATTTTCATTTTTTCTGGCATCATTGCTGTGAGTGACACCCTATCTGTACCAGAAGCCAGAAGATTTTTCATTAGGCAGTATATTGAAGTATGTGGCTGTTTTGCAGGTTGGCTCTAAAATAAGAGAATGTACTTTCCCTTTTGGTTCAGTTATGTATTAAGGAATAAACAGCTACTTTTACCATTTTTATATAGGTTTTCCTGATAACCAAAGTTAAGTAAAGGTAGCACTCTGTCTGGATATTTATATGCTTGTTTCATCTGCTATTCAGGTACATCACTTATATAATACTTTCCATAATGAGTTGTGGTTAAGATGTTTGTACAAAATTTTTGTATGAGTCAAAGAACAGGCAGCTCAAGAATCTACTTCCAAAGTGCTGGTTGCCTTGCACTATCCAGTCTAAAAGTCCCTTCAATTCAAGATCTTTAGATCCTTCAAAACCAGATTCCTATTTTTATTTACAAGCACAATAGACTGCAACAGTATGAGCACACCTAATGGACCACAGCTCTGAACTGAAGGAGGACACCTTCTGTTCCATCACCCTCTCTCCATTTCCATTCTGAGTCTTCTCTAAATTGCTATGCAGTGTGATAATTGTTTCTTACAGAGTGAGCAACTGTTCCACTGGAAACTGAAATGATACTTTAAATGGTTGGGAAGAGGCCACCACACCTTGTAAGGCTGGCAGCATCAGAGAAGGCTAGAAGTTGCTGGAAGTCTGGAAAACTCTCCAGACTCTCTGGATCTCTCCATTCAACCCACAGGATACCTCAGCCCTTGCCTGAAGTTTTAACACTGAAAAAAATTTCAAAGTGTAAATTGTGTACCTTCCATTCTGCTGGGTTTGTGTTCTGGTGTGCTGACAAGCAGAAATATTCCAGCAACTCCAGGAAGAGGTTGAGAATGTTATCTATAATTAAAACAAGAAGGTAGAAGACAGATGGAAGGAAGATTTTTCTTTTTCTGTTCCCCAAACAGAAAAGACAGTGATCATGCTGGAAGAGTAAAGCATCTAAAAATTTACCACAATACCCTCAAGCCACTTCAGACACATACACACCCCCACACCCACCCATACAAACCCATATGCACTTTTTGAAAGGATCTTTTAAAAGGGTGTGAACATCCCCTTGGGTATCAGCTCAGGGCAAATTGTTTCAGAAACTGACAGGATGTTGGGCCATGAAATTATTTTTTCTGTCATTTCTCTTGTTTTCGAAAGAACAACAACCAATAACATTGTTAGGCAGGAAAAAATTGAAAGAATATTGCCACACCAACACCAACATCCCTCTTCCCACACTCTGCTTTCAGGTGTTTAAAAAATTATTTCCATTATGCTTTCTAAGTGGATGAAAATGTAACAGAGATTATTTTTTGTGCATTTTTGTTTACCAATACAAGATCAAGGAAGCCTGAAGCATTAGGACCCAATACTGGAAATTAGGAGAGTTATGACAGCACTTATTCTAGTGGTAGACTTCCCAATTTTGGTACCTGTTGAGGTGATGGCCCATCTGTGCCTCAAGTTTGCCCTATTGTCCCTCAAGAAAAAGAGCAAAAGGGTAATCCTGACAATTCGATGCATCTCCAAAAGAGAAAACACTGGCACAGTTGTGTTTGCTTTCTCCTTTTTGAGGGACACACCTTTGAATTCAAACCTCTATCTCCACCACTCAAAGTATAAAGCCCATGATACAGGTCCTGTATGATGACAGGTCATATTCCTAACTCCAGCTAGCAGTGGCTTGTTAAACATTGCTCCCCAGAAGTTAATTACTCTTCGATGTAGCTAAGAAATTAGGATTCCAGTTGCATTTCATGGGCGAGGGGAACTGTGTCTCTTGGCTAATTAAAAATCCTTTTTTGTGATGAGGAGCAGAAGAGGCAAACAGGCCTCAGGTTTGATTTGAAGGCCACTGATTTCTTGTGTGGGGATCTGATAGGGGGCTGTTTTATGTTTAGTAGCATATTCATCATGTAGAGGAGATAAATTGTGTAAAACTTGCTTATATAACATGTGCACATGCTGGGATACCTACGTGTTTGAGGACAAAGAGCTGAAAAAAGGTGAAAATATCCTATTAAACCTCATTTAAGAATGGCTTTAGCATTTGTGAAGTGTAGGGCCTCATTAAAGCCACCATTCCTGGAATCCAAGCAAAACACTTTGCACAATTCAATTATTGTTTCTACAACTAATTATTTTTATTTTCTAATATATGCCTTGTGCCATGAGCAAAGAGCAGATTTTTTTTCCCCATTCCATTTAGCACAGCTTCAAATGCTTACAATAAAGGTGAGTGCATTTTACTGCTCTTTGGCTTCAGCTAATTTTGTTCTATAACAAAACCAATTAGACTGGTGTAGTCCCAATTTTTTCCCCTCATTTCCAGCTGCTGAACCTGAATCTCTCTCAAAAGTACTTTCTCCCTCAGCCACAATATTTTTTTAATGTCATAATCAATTGATTGTTGTTTGGTTTAAATAGAAGAGATGAGAAAGCAACGGAACAGGCAGCTTCAGAACAAAAATTGGAACATGAAGAGACACTTCAAGTCTTTGCTTTTCTACTGATGAGGCAATCTCTATTTATGAAAAATAAATTAATTCCCTGCTTATGTTTGCTGTTTTCCTAGTTATATGCATTTTCACCATTAATTAATGGAGAGATGAGAGACTGCAGAACAACAAGCCCTATGCAATATGAATGGATGCTTGGGCTGCCTGAATAGCTATTCTCCTTCAAGCATTGTTTTAGGTGGTGGCTGCATCAAGGATAAGACTCTTTCTGCCTTTTTGTGGTGCATCCTGAGCAGCCGCTAGAGACCTAGCCATGCATCTGAATAAAGGGTAGGAATCTTACCAACAGGCAAAAACATTAGTACAGCAGATAACATAATGTTCTGGATGGAAAAAGACAACAACACCTCCATTTGCTTATTTCAAAAAAACCAATTCTCTATAGAGGCTGTTGGAGAGAGGCAAGTTCTTTCTAGCTGTCCAGCTCCGGTGTATGTTTAGTGCAAATGGATGTGTTTGACTGCTGGCCTGTCTTGAAATTCTTCCTCTGTAGGGCTTTTGTCTAGCTTAGATGTCCATTTCATAGTGTAAACAGGTGCTGTGTCTTTGTCTTGTGTTAGAATAGCAAGGGGTCAGAGCATCTAGCCTCTTACCATCCATGTGCAAGTTGCATGCTAGCTACTTGCTAGAGTATTAAATTCTATTTTTGGTAGATACCAAGCAAACTTCATCTCTTTGTTTAAGATCTGGCTAAAAATAATAAGAAGCTACAGCATCTCCAGATTTCCTGAGAAAAGAGCATGCAGTAGCTGGAGAATGATGGAAGATCCTCCATACTGCTACACTCATGCTTTACATGCTGAAGTCTTGTTAGCCTTGGAAAAAAGTTCCACATAATACCTAAAACACAAAGAAGATCTTTAGGAATGACAACAATATGTCTAAAAACCTAATATTAGCAACCAAAACAATCTATCCTAGCAGTAAATTGAAGAGAAGTAGAAGCAGCTAGAGAAAGTTCCTTTAAAATGTGAGACTCCTTTAATCCAAATAAGCTTATCACAGAGCTATGTAATAAAGCTAAGTCATGTGAATTTGTTGTTAAAAGATGAACCAATTAGAGACTGAATAATTTGTGATATAACTGATAATAGGTCAAAGCAAGGTTATTGCAGGAAATGGACTTGACTTTGGAAAGAACATTGGATATTTGCAGGGCTAGCAAAAACAGCTTCTCAAATTAAAGTGTTAGTAAGCAGCAAAAGAACAGAAGTGCATCTCATTAAAAACAAATATCAGGGCATATCAGGGTATACAATGTGAATACAGGATTATAGTCAGTGAAACAAAACCAATATAATGAATATTGGGCAATATTCCATGTATGATTTGAAAGAAATCATGCTTAGTTTTCATTTAAATGTAGACTTTTCTTTTAAAAAAGGAAGATGCTTACATATGCTTTTAGTATTTGAATAAAGAAAAAAAATCCAGAAGAAATAGGTCAAAATCATGGCTCACTTATTCTCAAAGCATCCAAAATGTCAAAGATATGACAAACAAAATCATAATAAATTACCTGCAGCACGATAAGAGCAATCTCTGCTGGTGGGCTTCCAGAAGAAGTCTTCCTCATGACAAGACTGTCTTGACAAGTCTACCTCTACCAGAAGTAAACAACAAGGCACCCAGATGAGTTTGACAAGAGGTATATGTATACCCCAAAAGGACTTCCACCTTCTTATGCAACCTGTTGTTTTGCCTTCTGTTCAAAAAACCACCATGCCCACTCCTTAACATTTTATACATAACTAAAGACAAACCCACTCCTGCTCATAAGATGACACAAGGGAGGTATAATAAAAAGAGAGGCAGCATAACATGTATAACATGTATAAGGCAGATAATTTTTATTTTAAATTCCACAAAAACACTAAAAAAATTCCTTAAATACATACACATTCATCCAAATGTGTCAAAGTCACAGTTCTCATCTTGACTGTAAAGACAGATGAAGAAACCATCCTCTCTCACACCTAGGGCTGTGACAAATATGTTTTCATATGGAAACACAGAGACCTGTATGTATGTCACAAAAAATCTATGTAATAAAAACTATTTTTCTTCTGATTTGTTTAGCAACTGCTTTGAAAACTTTTCTAATTTTGCCATTGTTCCTAAAGTTGCTTGTTTCTTTGCTGTGTTGGGACACTGTGCCACAATGATGTCACCTCAGCCTCTTTGGCTCTTCCACACATATACTAGCATGAATGGAATTTCTGTGAGAATGTGAAGAAAACATATGAATTTAGAGTGGGAGGGTGTGCAGTGCAGGAGAAAAAGCAAGAGCTTTCCAGCCAAACTTCATTGGATTTGTGTGGTAAGCTTTTGGTAGCACAGGGTTCCTGGCGGGGTGGGTTCTGTGAGAGACTGGCAGAGGCTTCCCCCATGTCCAAAACAGCCAGTGCCAGCCAGATGCTCTAGGATGGACCTGCTCCTGCCAAAGCTGAGCCCATCCGTGATGGTGGCAGCACTTCTGGGATAATGCATTCAAGAAGTGGGTAAAAACCTGCCTGAGAGCAACTGCAGCCCCAGGGAGGAGTGAGATTGTGTGAGAGGAGCTGCTCTGCAGACACAGAGCCAGTGGAGGAGGAGAGGCAGGAGATTATCCAGGCACCAAAGCTGAGATTTTCCCCCAGCCCCTGGTGCAGACCGTGGCGAGGCAGCTGTGCCCCTTCAGCCCATGGAGGACCACGGTGGAGCAGGGATCCACCTGCAGCCCATGGAAGGCCTCAGGCAGTGTTCTGAGGCTGGTCAGTGTCTTCACATGAGGCTGTGACCTCATGAGAAGCCTATTCTGGGGCAGGTTTGCTAGGGGAACTTGTGATCCCACACTGGAGCAATCTGTTCCTGAAGAACTGTATCCATGGAAGGGACCCACACTGGAGCAGTTCATGAAGAACCGCAGAACATGGGGAGGACTCACACTAGAAAAGTGTGTGAGGGAATATCTCCCATGGGAGTGATCCAACACTGGAGCAGGGGAAGAGTTTGAAGAGAAAGAAGCAATAAAGAGTGTTGAACTCACCACAGCCCCCATTTCTCATTCCTCTGTGCTGACGTTGGAAGAGAAAAAAGGGCATGAAGGTGAACCGAGGAAGAAGGGAGGGATGGGGGAAGCTTTTTAAAGATTTGGGTTTATTTTTTGTTGTGTCATTATCCTACTCTTATTTGCTTAGCAATAAATTAATTTCCCCATCAAACCAGTTTTGCCCATGGTAGTGAGTGATCTCTCCCTGTCCTTATCTCAACCCAGGAACATTTTTCTGTGTTTTGTATCATCTGCCAGAGGAGGAGGGGAGTGACAGAGCTGCTTTGTGGGAATGTGGTGTCAACTCACTACACAAACCCATGAACAGCCAAAATGAAGAGCCAAAGGGGAAGCAACTCTCACTCCAAAGCACGTGATGGGAAAAGAAAGGATAGATTTTCATTGAATACAACAGTACCATCCCCTTAGAAGGTGACACACCTGCAGTCTCACCAGGGCTTATCATGGTTTTTACTTTCAGGTGCAGGGAAGAAGCCATCCAGGGAGGATGCTGGAAGCACTGCACTGGCAATGGCTTTAAGCCTTCCATTTGCTTTGTGTTCTGTGAGTTGGTCCAAGGAGTTGCCTTCAGAAGTGGAGCAGTGAAGTGAGACTTCCTGGAAAACTCTGCTTACAGCCATTACTACTCCAGAAGGAAAAAAAACAGTAAGAGAAGACAGATGAATGGGCTCCAAATATTATTAAATCGAAGGCAAAGATGAAGTCCTTGAGGAAAATATTAAAAAACAGCAACTTTTAAGGGTCACTGGAAATTTCCTCATGGTTAAAAGAACTACTTTGAAAAAGGCAACATAAGTGATGGTATCTGCCTGATTCTCTAAAAAAAGAACAGATTTTTACTTATTTTTCCCCTTCAAACATGTCAAACAAGTGCTTGGTAAATAAACTGCAATATTTTGAATGGAAAAGGACACAGAAAAGATGAAGCAATCAAAATGGGTGCTAAGCTATGAAGAACTGCTTTGATAATAGGGCCCTGAGAAAGAAAGGCAGCTGAGATATGTTGTCAAGAGAGATATGATGGAATGCAACAAGAGTAAATAGGTGAATTGAGAAAATTAGCAGTACAGACAGTGTTATGTTACTTTTTAATTGTTCCTTAGGAAAATTTTGTAACCTCCTGAGAAGTACATATTTTTGACAAGCAAAATAAGCAGACATTTTGCTACAGAGAACCAGTGCAGAATATGTTCCTCCTCTGGAAAGGCAGGAGCTAGCAGCACTCAGTGGTATAAAAACAGTCACTGTGATGTGTATTACTTAGTAGCAATAATCTGAGTATTGCAAAACAAGTAATCTTAATTCATAATTTATGCAACTCCACATCTTCATAATTGTGTGTTTGAACACTTCACAGACCAAAGAAAAAGAAAGGCAGACACTTGGCCAGGAGATGAGAGTGAAGAAAAGAGCAATGCAGAAAGCAATTGAACAAACTTTTTTGTTCCCCAGTGATATAGTCCAAGTACATAAACTTAATCAAGGAGTATGTAGGAGGAAAGATCAACTAGATTTGAAATATTCCTTACACATTCACAGAGGAAAAAAAAAAAAAAAAGGACTGGAAATTAGCTTGTCTGCGTCCCAAATCTGTACTA
>VWYP01031789.1:77179-87720 GCA_013400435.1 Pycnonotus jocosus
GTCCCAAATCTGTACTATATATCATCCTGATGGATTCTTTACTTATCTTGTAATGATTTCTAGTTCTGGAACTTCCACAACCTCTCCAGCCAACCTGTTCTGTGACTGCACTGTCCCTAGTATCAGATAACTTCCCTGTGCCTAAACCTAGCCCTGCTACTTTACTTTCTATTCATCGTGGAAATGGAGAACACACCATTCAATGATCTGCCCAAGGGTCTTTTGTGTATTGCAATAACATTTTGCATGTTACCTAAAGGCTGTTGCACTATCCTGCAAAAAGAAGTGGTGTAACCTGTGTATTACAAAGGTGTTTACACACAAAAAATAATATCTTCCCTGAAGAATAAAGCATACAAGCCTGGTGAGTTAAGAAACTACACATGGATTGTGAAATTGTCCTCTTGCTCATGCTGCACTGTTGTGAGTATACAAATCTGCTCCATAGATGACAAATCCAGACCTGTCTTTTGGGTGTCATCCACAAAACTTCTAAGTTGCATTGCCAAAGATAAAATCTGTCTTTGACTTATTCAAACCCAAAGAAAACAAATTATTGATGATGTCTGATCTCCACTGAATTCACAGGAGGGCTAAGCAACAAAGCACAATATGGACAGGTCTTTGACAAGGTATTACAAGTGCAGGAGCCACAATCTCACCTCAAGCAGATAAAATCTGCTTGAGATAATGACATTCCAGACCAAGCTTGCAATCCAATCACTATCTGCAAGCTATCAGGTACAGCTGGATATAGACATACCCATCTCATTTAAATGTTTCAGTTTTTGTGGTGTCCAGCTGAAGATGGGCCAGGGATTTGCTTCTCAGAGGACCATGAACTGAACTGAGAAAATCAGGTGCTGTCTATAGTTTCCAGTAATGCACGATGCATTTAAAATTACTCATTGTTTCTGAAAATGTACCCCATAAACTGTTTCTGTGGAAGTATGTTCTCCATTTCTGAGTTCTACCTCCTGGTGCCAGATTATATGCCTATCTGTCACATCTTCCAAATTACTTTTAAAATGATAGGGACTTAGTTTTAAAAGCAGGACAGTAGCCAATTCTTCCAGAATAGGATTTAGTGGTTTTTTAAACTTGTTTCTGTTGTCCTTGATATGTACATTGTGCAAGATGCTGTTTCAGGTTGGCTGAATTCTTCTCCACTAATATTCAAGATGGTAAAATTTTGGGTTCTAGAACACAATTTTTTGATATATCAATTTTGAAAATTTTCTGCTTTTTCTATGTGAGCTACGTGCCCCCTAATTTTGTTTGGATGTTGCTTGCGGCTATGACCAAGGAAGAGGATATTTGACTTGCCATAACATCATATTTGGCTTTAATTTTAATGTTTTCACCATATTCTTACAGCCATTTCTGGATGTATTTGTGGTGAGGAAAGACTGGGGTTTGGATGCTTGCCAATGGAAACAGTGGAGAAGCCTTCTTTTTTTTTTTTTTCCTTTTAATTTGAGCTGAAAGCAGCCTGATAAAATGCAGTTTCTGCAATTTGTTGAATTATTAAACTAAGTAGAAATTATTAATCATTTTAAACAAGAGAACTTACAGGTTTCTCCTCTTGATCTCACTCAACTTCAACTGCCCTCTTTGAATTAATGCCAGAAGACAATTATTATTTATATCACAGCAACACCTAGAGGTTCCTACTGAAATCAGAGTGCTCTTGCACAAAGTACAGAAAGGTGAGACCCAACCTGTGTTCTGCAATCCATTCTGGCCAGCAAAAGGAAGAAGAGCAGGAGAAGAAGGAGGAACAAAGACAGAAGAACACATCCGTGCTCACAAAGGTCATCATGACTGGGATGCACCTTTGGCACCCAAGTGGCAGCCCAAATATTTCACCATCCTGCTCCCAGAGATCATAGCCAAAACCAGATGGGTACCACCACTGCCCTTGTTCCAGGACCCAAGCTGCAGGGAGCAGAGTGCTGGGGCAGTCCCCACAGGCACCAGTGGAAGAAAAGCACCTCTCAGGGCAAACACATCCAAGAACAACCCTATCTACACCCCTGAAGGACTTCTGAGTCTGCAGCAGTGCTGGGAGGATTGACAGTATGAGGAAACAGTGTTTTTGTTTATCAAAATGTTTTGTAAGAGCTCTGCTTCTGCTAGGTAGTTTTGGAACTGACTAATGATTTAGAAATGACAAATGGAAAAGCCCATGGCTCACCTTCTTCAACTCCTGGGGTTAAACAGGGCTACAAAATGCTCCAAGGTTTGGGAAATATCCAGCAAGATACATTCATTTTTGACTCCAGGCTTTTGCTGGAGCTTTAGTGGAGAGAGCTTTAGTTTTGAGGTTAAATTACCGGTTGGAGAGGACAAGAGCAGACAAAAGGCTAGAGGTACCACATTCAACCTGCAAGCTGGATGTGTAACGAGAATGATTTGGAAATACTGCAAAGAGCAAACTGATCCTGGTGGTAGTGTCAATAGCCTCCCCTGTGAGCACTAATTATATTATTACAGAAACAGACTAACACAAAACTAAAGCACAAAAACATACATTTAAGTTCTGGCCAGGTGCCAGTGTGCTCAAGGTACATTCTTCATACCAGCAGTATGATATTGTGCCATTTGTTTTGCTGGGCTGCTCAGGAGCACTAATGGTCAACCTGCATTCTGCTGTGGTCCATGCATAAAAATAGAGAAGGCAAACACACCACCTGCCTCCAAAGAGATCACACTGTACAGGCAGGATCAAAGGGGTACTGGCAGCCTGAGATGGGGTACCCCAGTGAGATGGCCATTTGCCTCCAGGTATCCATGGTCTGGCTGTTATTAAAGCACAGAACTTTGAAAAAGGTTTTGAGGGAGAACAGCATGACTTTAATGATGTTTTCAGTAATATTGTTACAGAGGAAGCATATGGAATTTTAAAATTATTTCTCCTTTTGCCTGTAATCCCCTTGCTCCACACCTACTAGGTGAAAGGTTCCAAACCAAACATATTGCAATGTATTGTAGAGAAAGAGCATCAATAGCTGCTTGTGAGAAAACAAGGACATTACAAACCATATATCAGCCCCTTGCTTAATGCTTCAAGTTTAAATAAATAGCACCTTCCATTTCCCGAATTGTAAACAGCAAGTGTTTGGTAATGGTACTTAAGCAATTCACAAAACAGGGAGGAAGGGAAAGAACACCCACTTTATTTCTGGTGGATCAGATGAGGCTGGAGAACATGTTTGTGCATGTGAGGGGAATGAGGGGGCATGGGGCCAGAGCCACATGGAGCGGATTTGTATGCAATGGGAATAAATCTGTGAAAACGTGTAAGTGGAGCTGCAGAAGGAAATCTGCAGCCGCCTGAGCCAGGCAGTTGAATGGCAGAGAGGATGGAGGCTATTTGAATACTGATGTGGCCCTCACTTTCTTCCATTTCCATTAATGACATGCTCATCAAGGGCAAACAATGGGACCGGCTGCCTGCGCCTGTCACACTGTGTGGGTGCTGGGAATGCCAGGCTGTCATCCCGGGGCTGCATTTAGAGACCTGCACGCTAATAAGAAGTGCTCTGCGCCGTCAATGCAGACAGGTGCTTCCGAGGCTGGGACATGCTCCATTCCCTTCCCCTGAAACCCTCCTCTCCCGGCCCCATGACAGACACCATGAAATGCACAAATTAACAGCCCCATCATGTTGGGCTGCTGCTGCCTGCGGTGAAAGCAGAAAATCAAGTTGTCACCCAGGGTGCAGTGATAAAGCCACAGCCTCATTTCTCTGTTGGTGCCCTATAATAGCAAATGCCAGACAGCTGGATGGATTGGGAGGTTTTAGATTAGGGTCCTGATGCACTTTGGCCACTGAATTAGCAGTTGCTGTTTTCATGCAGATTATTTGTGTGGAAAGCAAACATCTGGAGGAAGCAAAGGCCCCAGGGTCAGATATCTGATGCTTCTTTCCCCTAATGAAGCAGAAATAACAGAAATTCTACAGTGCCTTTGAAAAAAAAAAATCATCTCTTCCATCAATGAAAAAGGAAAACCCTTCCTGAATTTTCCTTTAGAGACCTTCACAGCAAATGCTGAAAGCTATGTTTGCAAGCATTTGTGCACAGACAAACTGAACAAGAATCTCAAACCTAGATGTGTGCCTAATTTTGAAAATGGTTGGAGAAAAGTCACAGCAGGTCTCTCTGGGAAGGCAAAAGGGAGGGTGAATACTCTGAAGTAATTTTATTTCCATAGTGCAGCACGCCCCTTTGTCAGCAGGTTCTTCCCACAGCCATCCAAGACCCACTGCAAAAGAGATTTTGGCCATTTTCACATGAGTGGCTCAGCCAGAGTTGAGAATTCATGCCCAGAGCTCAGAATCCAAAGTGGGGCCACAGCCACTCTGAAACTCCAATTGTCTCCTCAGCAAGGCAGGTATCTGAACTTCCAAATAAAAACCAAATCCAAGATGGAAGCAAAGAGAGCCACTGACAAGGAGAGTGATGGTGGGCAGAGATTGGGCACAGAGACATTTGCCCCACAGCAGGCACTGCAGCAGTGATGAGGAACAGAGGGGCCTGAGCCCTTCAGACTCCAAGGAGTTTAATGACATAACGGCCTGAGAACTTCAACATAAAACAGAAAGAGCAACTAACGAAACTTACAACATAAAACCCCCCTCCTGTCATTTTTATAGTAATAGTAAAACACTTTATTGAATTTATGAGCTACATAATGACTATGAAGAATGTAACTTGAATTAGAACCAACTCAGAAGTATAATATCAACTATAAACCCTTTTCTATTACCCCATCTCTTTATCATCATCCTATCGGGCTCTTTTTAAACCAAGGAATATTGCTGTCTTCAAAATTTAGTCTGAAATCCATCTCTTAACTTCTCAATAAATCAGGAAAACCCCAAGCATCTGTAACAGACACAGAGCCAAAAAAATCAAGGCATGGCCCAAGTACAGATTTTATAGCTAGAATTAGTAAATTATTGAAAAACCAAAAAAAGGGAAACAACATTTCTGTGAAGACTGCGCCTGGGAAGGCATGGAGAAACATCCTGAACCCTGAAGGTTTTGGTTGTGAAGCTGTGTAGCAAGACATAGCATACCATTATTAGGTGGTTCAGGCCTCAAAATGCAAGTCACCAGCACAGACCTTTGGAATAAAAGCACAACTCCACAATTCAATGCCTGAGCAACCTGGAAGTCCATTTAGGAGCAGAAGCATTAGCAAGGCTTTGCAGCACCCTCTCTGGAGCCCTTTCATACCCGGGGTTTGACGTGAACGATAAAGTCTGAGTAAAGCTGGAGAATGCATTGAGTGGCTGTTTATATCCAGATCCATTATTTTTTTGCAGAGGAGTTTGTAAATGAATGATTGTGGGGGAGGGAAACGTACGTAACACAGCTAAAGCAGCATGTTTTACTGTGTTTTCTGATTCCATTTTACTTCTTTAGTCTCTCTGGTCCCCAAGGATCTTTCTGAAGGGCCGATAAAATAAAATGGGTGAAACAAAGCCATAAGCCAGTTAAGTCTGAAAGACATGTCATCTCATCTAAAAAGAAGAAACGGACCATTTCCATGCCTAGGGCTGACAGCAACGCCTGAGCTAGCAATAGCGCTATTCCATTTGATTTATAGAATAATGGGGTGACAAATGATGACAAAAATAAACTTTTACTGCACTGAACTGCTCCTTTATTTATGAAATTTGGCCAAGTAGTGAAATCTTTTATCTGCAAGTTGTAACACGGAGTGGAAACGAGCGATTATGGTGTGGTAATAGTAATCCAGTGATGGAGGCCGAGTCAGTTGGAAATGGATTGAGGTAAAATAACTACTGCACCATGATAAATGTGAACAGCGCTTTGCTGACAGATGATCTAACAGGTGTTCATAACAACTATATAAGAGGATTTATTTATGACTAGCCACAGCCGCAGCACTGTAAATCAACTCCAGCAGCTGCACACCACTGAAACCAAGTCCCTGATGGAGAAACAGTGCAAGAACCCAAAAGAACACAATTCACTCCAGAATCTTAATCATCAAATAACATGGGGGGGGTTTTTTCAAGCAATTACACCACAGTGCAGAAATCAAAATGACTTTCAATTACATGAAGCTGAGCCACCAACTAACTTTGCCCAAGCCCAGGCACTGGCAGGGGCCCACAGATCCATATGAAGCAGAACAGCTACTTTTGGACCCAGTATCAAAGAGGTGCCTTTTTTGCTTTCTGATAAAAGTAACCACTTTGTTGCTGTTCTAGCACAGCACTGACACACACAAATTAAGGGAAAGAGAAAAAAAAATGGGAGTACACTTCGCCTTCCCGCAGTGTACTCCTTCGTAGCTGTGTCAAATCCAAATGCCTGTGGGGCTACACTCCGAATTCATTTCATCAAAGAAATTATTGGATCACCAAAATCAACCCCCAATCTCACCAAAACACTGCTGCCTCATATGAAGTTTTAAAGCCCAAATGATCCTGCTGTTTTGCCTTAGGAGACACATCTGCAAACACACAGAAAGACAGTTGAGGAAGGAATTCCTGGTACCAAGTGGCATGGTTCCTGCTTTCTTAGCAGTATCGAAAAAACAGTCTAAAGAAATAACTGAATTGGTGTCTCTTTCTTCTCTTCCTTCTCCACCACTGGCATTTCAGAGTCATACCATTCACTTTTCAAACAAGTTTCAGTAAGTGCTTGCACACTGCGCACTGCTGGTGCCTGCAGAGAGCAATTAGGTGCCTAAAAGTCCTCCCACAAATACACAAAATTGGGTAAAACCAAAATTAAAATTATAGATTATAGATACTACAGGATCAAATTATTCCACGTGTTAAACACCATCTGCAAAGAGAGTGAAGTGTCCCCCCGCCCCCAGCAAGGTACCCTGTTATATACAAGCAATTTCCTAGGCACCTTTTAGGAGGGCAGGGGGTCTGCAGTGACCCAGGGCAGAGCCAGCTGCCCCTTATGGACCTGCAGCTGGGGTCTGCCAGGGTCTCCAGGAGTGGCAGCTTCTCAGCCTAGAACTGCCCCCAGCAGATGTGTCAGAGAAGGAAAAGAGCTGATGCTGCCTCTCTGAAGAGTCCTGCCTTCCCTGCACCTGCCTTGCCTGCTGTGTTCCAAGGGCTGGGCTCAGGGTGGTGCTGTGAGCCCAGGCTGGAGGGTGTCATGGTCCCAGACACGGCTGAGGGGCTGCAGGATGGCTGGAAGCACCAGGATGCTCCCTCACCTCCCACCATTTGCTGTCCTGGCAGCTGAAGGCCTGCCAGTCATGGCTGCTACCAGAGAAGGCCTTCACCACCCCCCACAGCACATCCAGAGTCCACCAGTGCTTTCACAGGATGGGAAGGTGTCCAGGATGCAAGTGTGCCAACAGCCCTTGCTCCTTCCTGAACACAAAGTGTGACTTGTGAGCTGGTTTTGCAAGGCTTAGTCTAAATCCTACCCATCAAGGAGAAAAAAAGGTCTGAGTTGGGCCAGAGGGGTGTATGAAGGTGTGGATGGCAACTCACAACACATGTGCTCCATGAGATGGTGCTAAGGGCAGAACCATCTTCCCTCTTCTCGGAAAACCATGACTGGGAAGGTGGGCAAAGGAGGAGGCGAGTCACCAGGAGCAGGATGAGAGAAGGACAATACCTGGAAAAGCAGTGGTGGAAGCCAGCAAAACTCGTTTTTGTCCTCTCTCTTACACATGTGTCATGGAAAAAAGAAGTTTAGAATACTACTACTTTTCAAGATCATAAAAATCATAGAATGTTTTGTGTTGGAAGGGACATTGAGATCATCTAGTTCCAATCCTGCTGAGGGCAGGGATTTCATTCTCTAGACCAGGCTGCTCAGGGCCCCATCCAATCTGTCCATGAACACTTCCAGGCATGGGGCATCCACAATCTCTCTGGGCAATATGAATCTTTCCTCTGTATACAATATAAATATACAATATAAAAACAATATACAATATAAATGTATATGCAACACAATGCACACAATTTAAGTGGATCAGGATTTGTGGCCTAGAGTCACAGCAGAGCTCAATAGTTACCAGCCATTGCAGAGTAGTTCACCTTGCACTTTTTGAGGCAAAACCAGTTACCTGTGAGACTGGAAATGCAGTGGCATTCACAATCTCTTTCTCTTCCAAACAGGTTTACTGGACTGTGCTATTATATAACTATACCAGCTAAGACGAAGACAGCAGAATTATGGCTTTTATCACAAAGGGTCATGCACAAAGGCTCCTATCAGCAATCCAACCACATGTAAACATAGCAAAGCATGGCTTCTGCACAACAAAACATTTAATATAACATATTAAGTGTTAAACAAGTACAAACTTTATGTTAAAACAAACAGAAAAGTGTGGAAAGGAAAGTGCCAGAAAAAGAAGGGAACAGAGTCCAATCCTCATTTACTTGTTTCAGGGCACACACAAAAAGTCAGATGAGGGCTTGGGACTATTTAACTTACCTGTATATTGCTTACCAGAATCCATGTTAGGACATTTAAGTGCTAAGCTAAAACTAACTCAAGCATGTTAGATATTGTATGCAAAACTAGGCAGTTCAGTAATTGAATATTAAAAAAAAAAAAAAACCAACAAAACTAACACTACTTACGGCAATGGACCATTTCAAGCAAAGTGTGCAAAAGGATTTCATCCTATTTCATCCTATCACCAAATATCAGCAATTAGCCCAAAGGCTCAGATGAAAGGAATTTAGGGACCTTGGGTTTTTGTATCCTATCTAATATATATCTGTATATTTCTTTGCTGATGAATACTTGCAGTTTTGTTCCACTTTTAGTAAACATTGTACTATCTTGTGACAGTAGATGACCAGAACTTGAGTACACGTTGTGTTTAAAAAACAGGGGAAATAAAAGTAAATGCCTTACTCCAATTTAAATATATTGCTTTGGAAATGTTGCAAAATGTCACCTTGTTCCTGAGTTAGCAGAAAAGATCATCAGGAAAGCTCAATTTATCTTTTCTACGTAATTCATTATTTCTTATACTGTATCATGTCCCTATTCTAAAAGCACTTTGATTATTTCCACTATCCTTTCACGTACTTTTCTATTTATATCTTTCATTATTTTGTCTCTAGCTTCAGACCCATTTTTATCTCTGCTATTTTTCTTTGGAAATTAATTATTAGAATTAAAGCAGTGTATGAAGGGAAAAAATACATTATCCTTTTATACAACATCATAAAATGTCAAAGGAAAATAAGCAGAAATATTATGTTATTTTTACTGTCATGCATCAAGCCTATGTTTATATTCTCCATCAACAGCAACAAAACAATTTTTCCTTGCACCCTATTCTTTCAAAATGGTTTATTTTGGAGAAACTGAATGTGAAAGTTTAGTTTTTAAAAGGAAAAAAATGAAGAAACCCCTTACTCTTCACTAAGGAGAATATGTGTGTTTCTGTAGAAACAACCACGCAGCAAAGCAAACTATCAATCTCTCACTATGCAGAAACTTTCTTAACTGTTTGTCCTTGTTCTTGCTGAATAATTCTTCAATTCAGTACTGCCAGCACTAGTCTTACAGCTTGTAGTAGACCACAATACTGTTGTAGTCTTTTTGAGGTTCAATACCTTCACCATGATTGAAGTTAACAAAATTATACCCAAATTTCTCTTTATGGTAAGGTATGAGAGTTGGTAGTTGTTTTTCCTGTGCTTCTGAATGTTCTGTTGCATTTGAAACCTCGCTAACTCAAGTAAATAACTCTCACCTTCTACTCCTTAAACTAGACCTCGATACAATTGCCAACCACCTCAGCAAAACCCACCTGAGCAGTCCTGCTGTCCTGTGCTTTAGCCTCGCTCCTGTGTCCCAAGCTGTGCATGCAGGTATGCTCCAGGTGTGCCCAGGCCTGGATACCTGCTGCAGGCAGGTGCTCCCACTGTGCAGCTCCTGACTGATCAGCCTGCCCACAGGGCTAGGAGCTGCTGCTACTTGGTACAGTCAAATCAATCCAAAGAGAATTTTAGATTGCAATTTAGACTATGCATCAACCTTCAGTATGGTTCTACAAATGATTAAAAGAATGGAAGGAGTACAAATGATATAGAGCCAACCTAAAAAACTATTGTTAACTTCTGCTGCTGGCTGAATTATGATGGAGTGCAACTTTCACTGATAAGACAGATACACACTCTTTTGTTTAGATTCCTCAAGAGCTGAGCTTTAACACATAAAGAAATACACGGCTATTTAAATATCTATTGTTAAATGAACTTCATCTCCAAATTACTATTTTGGGAAGGCAGCATGAACTTTCAAATCACACTATCATGCTGGCCTGACAGAGTCACAAGAGGTAATGCTGCCTGCCAGGGACTAAGATCCATGGTACTGCCAAGAGGGCAGCCCAGCTTGGGAGCAGGAGCATGGACCAGTACCTGCTATTAACCTTCTCATGTGGGTACAAATGATTCCACAAGCCAAAAAATAGGCAGAAGAGCTGTCCCTGAATAATACCTGTGAGGAGGTGGGAAGCCTGTGGGGCAGGAGTCAGAGACCCAGGCAGCA
>VWYP01031790.1:0-16367 GCA_013400435.1 Pycnonotus jocosus
TATATATATATTTAGATTCTTTTAGGAATCTGCTCTGTATTATCCAAAAGGAAGATGAAAATTGTCAAATAATTTCCTCACCTGTGAATTTTTTGATGCTAGTGTTCTTAATCTAATGTCAGATTTTGCTTTGAGAATTGAAAGTATAAACGTATTTTTAAAGCATTTAAAGGGTTTATGTGCAATCAAAATAACATATTTCATCAAGATAGGGCAAATGTCTTTCTGCCCCAGGGGTGGATATGCAATGCTGTGAGACTATAGAGTTTATAACCTTTATGAATTTTTGGCAGCTTACTAGCAAATTAATTATTTGAACAACTTCATTTGAAACATTCCATAGGAAACAAAGCCAGATTAATTAAGAACAAACTATATTTCAATCAGCGCAGTTAGATAACCCTGTATGCAACTTTTCAAGACAGAGATGGCAAATATAGATCCTAGAAGAAAATAGTGATTTCTGGTTCCTTGACTTCTCCCTATCCTACTTTTTCCCTAACTTTTCAGCCTGTGAGTTTTACCTCCCAAAATGCTTTTAAACAGATCCATGTAAATATCAGAGCACAATTCAGTGAAATTCACACTGGATCAGATTTTGCAATGTGCTCTGGAAATACAGTGGATCTGTCTGGAAAGGGATCTTTTTATTTAAGCAGATGACGAAGAAATATTTGGCCTGACCCTGGCCATAAAACAAAAGCATTTCATTCTGTCCTGAGTTAATCAAAGATCAGCGAGATCCAGAATTGCCACAGGAATCTGCAGGCTGCCATTCCAGGGTTAGAAAAATGATGCTCCTTTTTGGGATGAGTCATATGACTTGTGCAAGTTATAGGTTTTCTTATCTTTCAGGAGAACATTCCCCTCGTGTTTTCCATCTTGATTCATGGTTCACTCGTGATGGTTTGATGATCCTGAAAGAACTACGACCTTCTCTCTTTGAAAGCATGCAGGCAGTCCTGGAAGCATTGTCATGGCAGGAATACCAACCAGGTTACAAATATCAACAGGAAATCCTGTAAGGCTGGATTTTGTCACACAAGAGTCAAGGGCCAGCTTTGTCACTGGCTTGCATAGCTGAGCCCTAAGTGAACTCCAGAGAGACAGAATGGGTGAAAAGGAAACATTTCTTCATTTCAGTACATGGCTCAGGGCTGGTTTTATAAGACTCTCCCATCCCTAATAAATTAATGGTAGTAAATCTGTCTTCAAATCATTATTTTGGCAGAAGAAGACTACCATTAAAAACTTGGCTTGTGAAATAACACAGGGACCTTTTTTACCAAGTTTCTTTACAAATAATGAACCATATTCATTTGTAGTAGGTACTTGTTGGAAGAAAGAAAATTACTTTTCAGCAAGGTGCATGTCCATAGAGGTAGTCTGATTTGTGTAGAGACTACAAAAAGAGAAGAAAATGTCATTGAATCTCTGAGTCTGAACATTAGATTGTAAATTCCCAACATAAATTATTGTAGTAACTTATCTCAGTTTTTCAGTTATTCATGATTTTCTTCTGTATTTGGTAAAATGGGGGCTTGTCTGGAGGAAACTGTGATAGTTGGGACATTACTTCATTCTACTACTACTAGTACTACTATCATTGTAATAATTCACGTTTCAAATCAGTTAAGAACATCTGACTGCAAACAAAATTAGCAGAATTAGAAACATTTCTTTTTATCTTCATCAGAACCTGGATGCAGCACAGATGTTTTCATCATACCTCAGTATATATTTTAAACTTCATAATGTTTTCATTTCAACTGTTAAGCAGATACAAGAATTTTGAAAAAGAATACCATTCTCTAACAAACCAAACTGCTCATTTCTTGCCCTTTCCTACTAAGATGAGCCACGGGGACAAAGGGAGCTGATGGAGTTTAGGAAAGGGAGGGCCTCTGTGCAAAACAGCACTTTCCTCTAAAAACGATATTTTTCTCTATGTTTGAGGACATTTTTAACCTCAAATACAGTATTTAGCACACCAGGGAGCCATGCAAAGATTTGGGAGGGTTTTTACTGCGTGGTTGAGATACTTAAATATGAAAAGAGAATGTGTATTGTGTTCAACTGTGATCAAAACCAATGTAGTATGTTTTTCCAGTCTACTCTAGATAAATTCAGTATTCCTATTCATGTTAATAAAAGTCATGCAATATGAACACAAGCCAACACTGAAATTATCCCATAGTGGCATTTAAATTAGTAGGGGGAAAAAAAAATATGTTCACTCCCTGCAATACTGGATTCTTTTTGCCCCTTTCTTTTTTAATTTCTACTAATACAAATTATTTGAGCATTAGTATATTGGCCTTAATTAGCTTTCATCTTTTCCCTTTTGATTTAAATATTGCCAAGCTCCATTAAACTGACTATGTGAATGCCAGAAATTGGTCTGCTACTGAATTCCAAGTGTGTGTCTTCGTCACAGTGTAAATTGAAAGGTCACAACAGGTCACCTAATTGCTTGGTACATATTCTATTAATTGCACTTTTAATGTGTAAAGCACACTGAAATTATCAGATAAAGAACACTACACTCTGGTAAAACATCAAGTGTGCCTGAATTATAGTCAGACAACATTAGAAAATTATTCTTATATCTGCTCCAAAAATTTGGATGTGGGTCCATTTTCCCTTTTATTTTCACCTCCACTGCTCCTGCTGTTGGCTCTTTTGCTGCTCTCAGAGCAGGGATACTTGGAAAATCCAAGAGCAGCAAGCTGCCCTCTCCTTTTATTTGTGGGATGTCCTCTGTTCAGGCAAGAACGTAGGAATTCTGCGGTGCTTCTCAGTATTTGTCTCTCTTAATTCCTTCAGAAGGTGTGTTTATACTGTATCATTTCTCTAAAGAAACACTGTCAAGATGAAAAATGGAAGGCCTAGGAGTTAGGAAAAAAAAAAATTAAGATGGTGAGACTCTGCTTTAGCTTTATCTAGTATCTGCAAAAATTGATGAATAACAGCTGCAGGATTGGTATTTGCCTAATCCTGCAAAGTGTTGGCTCCTCTGAGTGATAAAATGCACCTTAAATTCCCAGTGTGTAAGAGAATGTATTTTTATGCTCTTTAATTAATCAAAAAACTTGCTATCTTAAGCCAAAGTCTCATCACTCAATCTCCACTCTCCACAATCATTATTACTTCCTGATGCATATGTGGAGCTTGAGCATCACCACTTCCAACAATATGTCATCTTTCAACCAGATATCATAAACCAAAGACCAGCCAGGCAAAATTTGTTTTAAAGCAGCTCAGTCAGCATCAGATCAGAACTCTGCTCACTTTTTAGAATTTATTTAGTACTCTATCATATATTGTTTTGAGAAGGTGAATGGTTTGTTCCCTGTTTCAGTTTATGAAATGATGAAGCTTAATCTTTAAAGAAAAAGCAGGAAAAAAAAAATTAGTACCTTACTTACAGAGGTTATGAAATGACAGCTTTCAATCTGCTTAGCATTTGTAGGAATTGTTATGGTGGGAAAGCTGAGCAACCAGTTTGGTTCCATCAATATTTACGTACAGTTAGGAAAGCAAGATGCAAGATAAACCTTTTTTTAAAAAAATGCAATAATATTCTTTCGCAAAATAATTCTATTTTTTCTTCAGAAACCTTGGAAGAGTTTCAAAGATCAAAATTGCATTTATTCTGCTACAAGAAGTTATATGTTATCTAAATTAACCTGCCTTTTCCTTAAAAATTAATTTTTAATGCAGGAATTTTCAAAACTGATTTATTCATCTCAGCAGCCAAAAAAGACTGAGTTCAGTTGCTCTGTTATTAATGATGTTGTAGAAGATAAGTGTTAAACAAATTCACTTTCTCATTTTTTGCATATAACTGAATGTGGAAAAAATGGAAACTATTAGAAATAAAGTGGCAGCCTTGACTACATAAGGTTACATAAGGGCTAGATTTTGTAGAAAGACTTCAATATATGACTAAAGTACAATGCAAGTGAAATTTCGACACAAAATTAAAAAGGAAAAAAAAAAGACAGAAATGATCCTTTCCACAGGAATTTTTATTCAATTCCAGATTCACTTTAGCTGGAATACATATCCAGGTACCACAAAGGTCACAGACCTACAGAAGTTAAGAAATTGCATTCAGCTTTCCAAGATATTCCCAGGAAATGCATTTCCAAACCCCTTGTGAATATATTCTTGAAGCAGAATGTCATCATCTTGTTCATAAATATTTGTGCTGGGAAGACATTTCTGTAAATAAAGCTTGGAACATAATTGTGCAATAAAAAAGAGGTATGTTGCTTTTATGGGTAAGGAGTGTTTCCAAAATGTTGACAACCAACCCAAACGAAAAAACCAAAAAGGTTTTCAGAGTATAGATGGATATACTAATAATTTTAGCTGTGTCAGGATGTTACTTGCCAAAGTAACAAATTTTATATATTCTTGTGGTAGAACAAATTTCAATTCTGTAGTATGTTTTCAGAATTGCTGTCCAATATTTAAGCTGTCGTAATTCAATATAGATTATTGAGCAGAATATTGTCTGTACTTTTTTAATAAACTGTCAGTCTGCACTGTGAAGTTATTCCTATTTTGTCTTTTTTGAGAAGAGTCTGCCCCAAGAGACGGGTCCCAAAAGGCTTGACAATATCACTTTTGAAACTATTTACATTCCTGACACTGCATAATAAAATTTTTATTCTGTTCTTTTGTGACTTTTTTATTGCTTGCTTTTGAAACATCATGTTTTATTATCTTTCAGTCCTGTTATCAATCTTGAGCAATGAGATGACTGTAATGACCTGTTTTAATAAGCCTATTACAGATTTCTATGTTGATTTGACATACCTAAGTGTAGTAAAATAGTTTATGAGGAATAAACAGCTGAGTAATATCACATTCATATCCTTGGAGATGAAGTGATTGTAGATGAGAAATAAATAATTGAAGAAGACACAGCCTGGTTATTTCAGTTTCTGAACTCCTATGGAACAGTGTGACTGTGTCAGGGATGGAGTCATGCACTTCACTCACAGCAAGGAAGACACAGTACACTTCACTGATAGAAAGGAGGGAGTTAATTCAGAGGTAAATCTGATTGTGGTTTGAGAAGATTATGTAGCAAGGCCTGCTTGGTTAATTACTGCATGGAGTACAGACAAAACTGCCTGAGAGACTCTCTGCTTGAGCCATGAGGCTCAGAAAGTTTAGTTTTCCAAACTCTGTCTCAGAGGGGAGTCTGGATGCAGATAGATCCACTCTTAGTCCCAGACATGGTCAGTGGTTTATGGCTCAAGGATTACATATGCACAATCAATACTTTATATCACTTAGGTAAGATTTCAAAGCTTAGCACGCTATTAATCACTTGCAGAGAATCTATTGTGGCAAAAAATCTGTCAGCCTCAAGGACTAACCTTGGGAGGCATTCCTGCTGGAGGGGAGATCCTGGCATGCAGCCTGCTGCTGTGCAGTAGAGCTCAGCAAGCCCGGGGCTGTCCACTGTTTACAGAGGAAGATAATTGACTTTTACTCATATTTGCATTGCACCAAGATGCCTGGCCACCATTCCAGACAGCCCTTGGCTACTCTGCTGCCATCCACCCCCAAAAGTCTGGAGTAGCTGGATGCAGCTGCCACAACCCACTGGAAATGAAGCAAGGTGACATCCAGTGTTTTAGACACTTTAGGGCTCTCTGCTGGAGATGTAGGAACTCTGTGGTTTGATCAAAGAAGTGCAGGATGGGCCAGGTTGGAAGGGAGCACAGTGGCTCATCTGGTACCTGCTTAAGCAGGGCCATCCCAGAGCTCACAGCACAGGATTGTGTACAGACAGCTCTGGAATATTCTCAGTGAGGGAAACTCCACATCCCCTGTGGGTAACCTGTTCCAGTGTGCAGTCACTGCACAGGGAAGCTGTTCTTCACATTGAGGTGGAATTTGCTGCTCATCAGTTTCTCCCCTCTCCCTCTTTCCTTCTTGCTGGGCACCACTGAGAAGAGCCTGGCTGCCACACGCAGCCTCTCTGTGTACACACACATTAATGTGGGTGCAGACATGGTGTGGGACAGATTTCCTTTTGAAAGTCTCTGAGTTCTAAATGGGCTTCAAAGCAGGCTCAGACATCTGGTTTTTGGCTCAGAAGAATGTGGGCTTGATTGGTGTGGGAGTATACCTGTTGTACTCAGAGGCACACATATTATAGCATCACCTTCTTATGATTTAATGAATAAATATATGGGAAAGGCAGAGATCTATTTTTATATCTATTTATGAACTTATATATTTTCACATTGTGAGAGCTTTGTCACAAAGGCCTGGGGAAGCTGATCCTTCATGCTCTGTTGTGCCTCAGACAGAGACACATTATGAAAATAACCTGTTATTCCCCATTTGAGCACTTGGAATTTGGGCTTGGCCTTTTACAGAAACAGCTGACAATCAGAAAGGAGAAATGCTATAAGGTGAACAACACCTAATGAAAACTGTAGTGAGAAGCTTGACTATTTCTGGGATGGTGTTAGACAAATATTTTTTAAACATCCTTAAGTTCTCAGGAATCCTTTTTTTTTTTTTTTTTTTTTTTTTTTTTTTTTTTCCCCAGGTTCAAAGACATCGAGCTCTCTCCCTGCATCTACAATCACAAAATTTCAAGTGAATGTTTTTCATCTCTTCAAATTGTACCAAAATTAATAGGTAAGTTTAGAGTTTTCTTTTTATTATGCATGATAAAATATATGGAAATTAATCATATAATTCTATAATTAATTATATATTGGCAAAAAATATGCTGTCTGTCACATGGGACTTAACTATCTAGTATCCTGAAGAGAGGGAAGCTCTCTTAGTCCTGAGCTCCAGCCAGCCCCAAATTTTTAAATCCTATTAATAATCCACACAGTGTGATGATATAGTCATGAAGCTTTCACTTTTTGAAAGCAAAATACTTTAGCTATGAAATATATTTAATGTTTGGTACTTTCACAGTTCCTGTGAGGAGACCATATTGGAACTCTTGAATTTAAATTATTAAATTCTTAAACAAAAAAAAAAAAATTCATTTTCATTCACTTACGTAGAAGAAAATGATCATGTTTGGATGATGGGGGAAAGAATGCTAATTAGGACAAAGATATTATAAAAAGTGAACATCAAGACTCATGAAGTTTCAAATAATCAAGCCCTGAAATCTACCAGGAAATAGATATTTCAGTCCTTTTAAAATGCATTAACTCAATTTCAGTAAAAAAAGAAACTTGGGATGTGGAGGAGTCACTTCCCAAAACACAAGGGACCTTTCTGTCTTTCTTAGGGAAAGGGAAATCATTCAAAGTGGTTATTTTAGCAGTTTGATGTGCAGTAGCTGGTACATTTTAAACTCACAGTGCTGGTTTAAGGAGCAACAATTCAGGTTGGTTCACTAAGGTGTTTTGGGATAGTGATGAATGCAAGAAACTTGGAAATTTGAGCACATGCTCACCTCTGTTACTCATTTATTCCTTTGTTCAGCTAGGGAAGATTTGTGCAGGCTCTGAAAGCCCTACTGCAAAAACAACCTGAATTTTAGCTCAAAGAAAAGGGATAATAAAATATTTGAAATGTAAATAATAGTCCCTTTACTAAAAAAAAATCTCATCTATTTTCAATGTATAATTTTCCATTTTATTTTTGACCTGTCTGCACGCATTTCAGATATTTTTTTGCATCCTGTACTTTTCTTCAGAAACATTGAGGGAAATAAAATTATCATGAACCTTTCAGAGACAAAAAAAAGATTAGTTTGTAATAATCATACACGATGTATGTCCTTTTCATAAGCTACCATGAGAAATATTTATGCATCATGTACTTGCTCCAAGAAATTGCAGTACAGTGTGTATTCCAGAGATAACTTGTAGAGGAATCTCCCCCATATGTTTTAGTTTATTTTGTATGTTCTAATATATTCTAATAATACACAGAACTTGGGGGATTTTTTTTTTTTAATTTATGTTTTCCCAAATATGGAAATACAAATATGTCTTAACAGGAATAAGCCAAACACTTTGACTACTGTATTGACATTTATGCTTGACAAAGTTCAGGCCTGGAAGCTCTTGCAAAGCAAGTTTAAAGGCCAATCCCAGCCTCTGACCCAAAAGGGAACATTTAAGTTCAGGCTCAATCAATTGAAAATGCAGGGCAAAATATGCCTTTAGATGACAGAGTTTGATTTACAAGATACACAGATATTTTACATCAGGCTGAGCTAATTCAAGTTCGTGTTTTGACTGTGTACGGAGAATATCTATAATTTATTTATGACCTATTAGAGAGATTGTTTCCAGCATGTAAGAAATCCTAATTAAGACCACTGTTTTTAAAAAGGAAACTCACAATCCCTTTTATATCCTGTCATCAAAGGCACAAAGGAGAAAGCTTTTGTTCTTGTTTTTTGCTGGGTTTGGTTTGCTTTTCTCTTTCCTGTCTGTTTGATGTCAAGAGGTTGAACACCAGCTATTGCACAGTCAGGTCGTTGGAGTCCCCAAAGAATTTCAGAACCCTCCTGAAGAGTTTATTTCTTGAAATACCTATTTTCCCCATGAAACCAGGATTCCTGAGGGACATGTGATGCCAGACCATCTGCAAAGGCTGTTGTCTTATTCTGAGCAGGGGGGGCACAGCATTAAATGATGTTTGGGAGTTTAATATATGGCCCATGGTCTCCTGAAGAGAAAATGGCATGAAGTAAAGCCTTCAAAACTCATCCCCATTCACCCTTCTGGCACAGCCTGTCCTGGCTGCTTCCCCTAAATAGGAGTGGAGGTGGAAGAACAGAAGGCCATACACATCTGGGACAGAGTGTGTGGAGATCAGGATCAGTATTAGCAGGTAATAGACTGAAAAGCAGGTAATAGACAATTAGGCAGAGGAAAAGAAAAAAAGAAAAAAGAAAAAAGAAAAAGAAAAAAAAGAAAAAGAAAAAAAAGAAAAAAAGAAAAAAAAAGAAAAAGAAAAAGAAAAAGAAAAAGAAAAAGAAAAAGAAAAAGAAGAAAAAGAAAAATCATAGTTGTCCAGATACTGTAGAGAGTGTCTCAAAGACAGCATAGCTCATTGCTGAAGGGTTACTTGGACCTGTTTAATCAACGTAATTAGTCCCACAACACCCACCCTTGGGTAGAAAGGTGTAGAAGGACTACAGTAAATATGCTGGGAAATATATATGTCTTTGCCATTTTTCTGTCAATGTCATCAATTACACTTTGATTTTTCCTGAGACCAGAATGGGCAGCCAGGACTGAGTGACACCAAAGCAGGATTTGCATGCAGCTTTCCCTGGGTCATGGTCCTTTCAGATCCTTCAAATTTACAAAACAATACACTCCATGATTTCAACTTCATTTCCTTAGATTTTAAGGAATATAATAAATATGACAAACAGAGACTCCACCACCTTTTACCCAGACTAGTCTATCATGTTAGCCAACTTATTCACCATTCAGGGGAAGATTTTCTAAGATTTCATTGCTTGGTATAACTCTTGATATCATATGCCTGTGAGGAAAAGAAAGGACTTGGTTACCTAGCCAACAGGGAAAGTGCTGACCCTTCCTCTTCCATCACAGTGCATCTCCTGTATCACACCAGGAAGCAGACAAACCTCAGCAGCCCAGCTGCAGCTGAATCCACTTCAAAAGCTTTTTTGGGTAAGATCATAGAGCCAAAGAATGGTTTGGGTTGAAAGAGACCTTTACAGTCCAACCCCCTGTAATGAGGGGGGACATCTTCAGACAGATGTTTGATACTCTCAGGCTTGGAGGCTTAGTCCACCCCATTTCTGTAAGTTAGTGGATTCTGGGGGCACTGCCAGACAAAGCACAGTGGCTGCTGGAGGCAGTGATTTGCAGGCTGTGGTGGCTGAGTAGTGGCCTTTTCAGCTCTTTCTGGCCACCTGTCCAGCCTGCTGCTCTCACCTTGACCTAATACTGCTTCTCTCAGCAGAACAGGCAGTCTAGCATGGGCTGGCTTAGCCAAAATCTAAACTGGAGCTGAGTAAACTGTCACACCCTGGGCCATTTTGTACATAACCTCATGCCTACATTCTCCTCTTACCTTATTTGAACATTTCTGACATAGACTCCTAAGGATAATACCTATACAAAGTGTGCTTACTTATAACCCATGACCTCCTTTGTACTACCCCCTCATCAGAAAGTTGCCTTTCTCAGGGACAGGAGTATTCATGAAGGTAAATACACAGTCATACTCTCCCTGTATGGCTGCAATAATTGATTCTTCTACATTACACAGAATCAGCAGGATCTGAGCACTACCGACACCAGGACAATGCCCAGGGTGGAAGCCTCTGTTCTTCCAGATAAATTAGTAAAAGTAATGGGGTGGATCCATCTTATTATAGGAAACTGTATTAAGGCAGATTAATGCTGTTAGGCTGGATAACACCATAAAGCTGGGAGACATTCCCAGGTTCAGGCTAATGGACTGCCAGCCCCAGTTAGAAATGCAGGGTGTGTCTTGCAGCAGTGAATACCGAGGGAAATGAAGCTACTGATGAGACCAAAAGGAATCCTTGAAAGACTGAAGTGTCTCCTGCACCTGAAAGTGTGTTTATTTTTCCAACAGAAGCTTTTTTGCATATCCTTTATTTCAAAAACATGAAAATAAAATGAACTGCATTTACTGGTACAGTTTTCTGGGATTCAAACGCCTGAAAAGCTTCTTGTTAGTTATTGAGAGTGAAAACAAAAGGACTCTAGGTCAAAGCTCACTCCTTTCAAAGTCTTTTATTTCTTCAGCATAGATTTGATTTCTGCATAGATTTGGTATTATCTAAACTGTTTTGCTTGAATGCTGTCATGTCATTCTGTATACAGGTCCTGCCAAAGGAATATTTGCTGTTGACTGTTTTCCTCTAAGGCTTTAAGGTGTGTTTTTAGAAGTGCCTCTAGGGCTTTTTGTTTCTCATACCTCAAAAGAAATCTTGCATGTGCATCCTTTCCTTTCTTCCTCTTTACATTCATCAAAAATGAACAAAGGATGATGTGGACAGTGAGTTACAGTCATGCATAAACCATACCCCTGTCCCAAGCTATTGCAGTGAAAGCTGTGTTGGAGGCAGTATTTACTGAAAGTCCCTTTTATAGATCAGTGCTGTGGAAGTCACCAGGGGTACAACAAAGTACCAGCAGTTTTTTTGGTTTTTTGGCTGTTCAGATACCACAGCTTCACACTCATATCCAGTGGGCTGGCTCCAAAAGGGCAATAACATAGGTGTATTCCCAATAGATCACAGTGCTGCAGGTCCCCCTGTGAGGATTTGGGAGGTCTTTCTGCAGTGGCAAACAATCTCTACTAACTTCCTGGGCTTCCAGAAATACTAATCAGCAGTTCTAGTCTGTAGCACATTTATTACACCCTGACGTGCTGGAGACAGCCTGTTACAAATAGAACTGCCTCGTGAAAAATGCTGTTCCAGTGTTTTATAATAAAGTGCACCAATTAGATGCATTCATTAGGACAAACTGCTTGTCTTTTCTTATATTAGATCTTTTAAAAGGCACAATGCATCTCATAGCTCATTCTGCTCTGTATTATTATTAATTGAACAGAGCACATTACAGAGTTTTAATCCAATAACTGTAAATACATAATGAATAATATTTCCTTGGAGGCTGCCAGGGTTGTAGCAGCCTCCTTTGCAGCTTTTCACAGTCAGAGTAAGATATATTATCTCAAAGTCCCCTCTTCCCTGGCTGTAGGCTCCCCATAGGTATTGCAGGGACACCACCAGAGCAAGGAATAGTGCATGTGTGGTAGAAGACAAATGTGTCATTTGTTAAAAGGCAAATTAGTAGCCAAGCCTAAACTTCAGGCTTTCAATTTTTCTTGTTGGAAAGGGTCACATGCTCCAGCTCTTCATGTTGTCTTGCAGGTCCTTGAAAGCCAAATGGAAAACAATTTTTTTTAATTTTACCAGCATGAGGGTTCCTAACTGTGGCATATTATTTATAAAGGGAAAAATGGCAAACACTAAATGAAGACAAAAGGAAACATTCTGTTCCTCTCTGGAGGAGCACAGCATTATTATACAAGGTTGTGATTGGGCATAGTAAGATGAATTGAGCAGCTGCTCCTCCTGACAAGAACATTACTTCTTAGATTGCTGGTAATACATGAGGTAGCTGGCACTCCCTGGTTATACTTAAATAACAGATATGATCTCAGCAAGAGTAGCCTGAACTTGATGATAATGACACAGGATTTTATATAAAAGAAGACTCTGGGGCACGTTGAAGTGATTTCTTTTTCTTTCTACAGTACTTACTAATATTTTCCTATGGAATAAGTGTCTGCAGTTATTTGTGCCTGGACAGTACTCAAGGTGTGTAGCATGGCTAATTAACTTGAAGAGAAGTAGAGCATTAGTACAGTCTTACTACCACTAATGAAGCTCCATGACTTCTAATCCTGGGCTATTTTATGGTCAATTGCATGAAAAATGGTCAGAGAGGGAGATGAGGTCTCTTTGTAGGTATCCTCATAGCCGTATCTTTTAGCCTGCTGAAAGTTTCAGCAACATGAATCATTTTCAGAAATTCAGACTCTTGCTCTTAATTAATGAGATCTGTTTTTTTGCAGGATCTAGGCTTTTGGCACCTAAGGATACGTGGTTCAATAATATTAGTCTCCCAAGACCTGATCCCATGACAACTGAACACACTAGGAGAAAATTAAAGAGGAGTTTTGCTCCTGTTGTCATTTTGGCCTGAAAATATCCTACAGCTGTGAAAATTCTAACAGTATAATAGTATCCAGCAAGATCAGATCACAGTGAAATGAAAAAGTAAAATATACATTAAAAAAAAAAAAACAAAAGGAAAAAAAAAATCTGAGCATAGTAGCTATTGAAAAGCTGCAAACCTGGGATTTTTTTTCACAACAAACTGTTAATCTTAAGTTTGCCATCCACTGATTTTCCTAATACCATGAAATAAATGATGTTGCTAAGCACTGTTAGGACTCTGTGTCTATATAGGACTATTAGCACTTTCATTCTTTGATTCTCATTACTTCATCACCTTTCTATTAAGTGCCTGGTGATGAGTCTGCAGCAAGACAGCAGTACATGTTACACACCTGGAGACAGGGATGGGGAAGCTACAGTGCTACACTTTTCAAAAGTGAAGGACTTCTCCAAAGGTGTGAAAACACAAATCACAGTGATGTGGACTTTTATCTGGCAGAGTAAGATCAAACATGTATCCCATTTGATTGGATTGCTTCTAACATTTACCAGTGCCAGTTGGGGAAATTAATAAATTTCAAAACATTCTGGAATATTCCACAAAATTCTTTCTGTTGGTGTAGGCAGGGCCAGTTAGTCCAAGTCGTTGTTCTTGAGAAGAAACAACTTCATTTTTAAGAGGAATCTTAGACACTTAGCTGTAATTGTAAAACTCAGCTCAACTACTGCCTAAATCTGGAGACATCTGACCTCCTTAGGTGTCTCCTTTCTAATCAGAAGCATCTCCAGGTATTGATAAACTGACTTTCAAGCATATCTAATTAAAACTTTGCAGGAGTCTGAGCAGATTTACAGCACATGGCTGCATCTTTTTAAAGACGCCTTACCCGAGGCTGAGCTTCACCAGGAATGCAGTAATAGTAACTATTTTCATGTAAGGACATAAGGAAGAACCAGAACATCAAGTCTGCTGTGTGTGCTTCCACATATTTGTGCAGACATGGTCTTAAAATGGTGGTGACTAAAAAAAACCCCCTCTCAGGATGCCTAAGCACAACAACTCAGTCCTGGGCCTCGTCTAGAAAAATACAAAAAAATAAAGCAAAGTTTGTTTTATAAGAACACTTTACTGTGTATCTTAAGGAGAGAAAACAAGTCCCTCCCTACCTTCAACAGAGTTTTCCAGGAGCATCCTCTCTCAGCAACCTGGGATGGACACCTGAGTCTTGAGGAAACAGTGTGAAATGATGAAATGTTTTCCCAGAACATTTCCTCTTGGAAAGATGTACAGTAAAAATAGCAGTCAGAATGACAGCAGGCCATTCAAAACAATCTCCAAACATTGCATCAAGAACCTTGACACATAGAGAGGTTTTGGTATTTTGTTGTATCAGCAGATACCAAAAAAAAAAAAAAAAGACTTCTGACATTGCGGACCTCAGGTCTGGTCTTCAGGTCCAATTTAGGTATTCTCCTAATGGAAAAATAGAAATTACTAATTGTGCTTGGTAGCTTAATAATTCAAGCTGGAATGTGGGAAAATCAGCTTTCAGCATGTGCTCCAATTTTATATGAACAAAATTAAATTAAATGCTCAAATGAAAAATGTCCAACAGGGGAAGCAAAGACTAAATTCTGACTGCCACATTTCACATAACAATTTATCCTCTAAGCTTGAAGTAACACTGGATCCTCACATATCCAAATTTGTCACTTGGCACAATTGCATGTCTGTGAAACTATTTATTGTTCTTCTTTTTTTTCACTAATACACACTAAAAATACACTTTAAAAACCTTTTAAAGGGAAGAAGTAGCTTACGGTGAGCCTGAAATCTGCTTTGAAACAGAATGTGGTTCTAGAGTCATAAAACATTAAATACAATATGCCATACCTCAGGTTTAATATATATATATTTAAAATACTGTAAAGTAATGCTGTAATACTGAAAGTCTTCAATAGAAAGATTAATATATAAAAACTACCAAAAGAATCTGAGCCTCTTAGATGCCAATGCCTTCTTACCAAAAAATCCAAGGGTTTTTTTTATATGAAAGATTTCATAAATGGTTTCAATTCCTTTAATATAAAGGGTTAATTAAAATCCAGGTGGCATTTATTTCACAGTGTGAGGTTGAACATTTGAATTTCAGACTTGATGTAACACAGTTTTCTCCCTCTGGCTTTGACAGTGAATTGAACACTTAGCTCCCTTCAGCAATTTTGGAAATCTCAATTTGTAGCAATTATGATGAGAAACCATTACTTGAGGGAAAGGAAGAAAGGAAGAAAGGAAGAAAGAAAGGAAGAAAGAAAGGAAGAAAGAAAGGAAAAAAAAAAGAGAAATTAATTCAGTTCAAGATATGTTTCTAGATTCCTTTTAAAATAATGAGCACACACAAATAAAAGCGGAAATCTTGCCAGAATTCTACAACTCCCTTTTTCAATTTGCATATTAAATTGTACATCTACCAGTTTCTGTTAATTCAGCAAAACAAGAACTTCTTATGAAAGTAATTGTGTTATTAGTCTACCTTGGCAGTAATGATCCTAAGGTGAAGGTAGCAAGTAATTGTATTTCTAACTGTATCTCCTTTTTAATAATTAGTTGTAAAGTTCTGTTGTGCCTCTGTTGAGAAATGAGAACTTTTCTCTCATCTTCTGCACTACACTGAGCCATATTTAAACTTAAAAGGCACTTTTCTGCTAAAAAGGCAGATTTTTTTAACATCCTTGTGGTTAATACTTGTTCAACAAGTCTGAAGCTGATATTCTCACACCTTTTCCAGCTGTAAATTGCTTTACCAATTTCCATTTTCATTAGACTTTTCCATGTTATTCTGTTTTATGCAATATAAAATTTGAAATAATGGCCTTGTTTTTAGAAGCTTTAACCAATTATGAGAACAAGGACACTGGAAATGTAACAAACCTTGACCAAAAAAGGACTAACTGACCATTTTCTACTTCTACAACAGTAGCTCTCATAAAAAGAGTAGTTTAAAACATCTGACAAATATTGATACAATACTGGCTGCAATATATCTTTATAGAAGTTGTATATTACTTTTGCTTTCAAATTTCTTTTGGCATTTACCTAGGTCAAATTGTATTTATATACCCTGAATCTTATTAAAGTATTCCCTCCTATCTCCTGACTGCCTAGAAAAGAAAAAAGAAAAAAACCCCAGAAAACAAAAAACAAGTCTATTGGCCATGTCTATTGATTAAAAACTAGTTTATTATTGGTGTAAATTAAAGGGAAAAGTTGTCTAGCAAATCCTGGTTACACAGAGCCTATTGGACCCTCTCAAAAAGCTGCCAGCTGTTGTTTATTGCAGATATTGACCAAATGCTAGAAAAAGCAGCTGTGTGTCACAGACCTTTCATGTTCAAACAGAAATAAAGTGTTCCCTTTATACCTTCTTTTTTTCATCAGCTAGAAAGATGCTGAACTCATGTGTAAATGTAAAACCCAGAGAAGGGAAAAAAACCCAGCAGAATAAATTGTTGAGGCTGCTCCAGTGAATACAGTGAGGCAGGGAAAATGAATTCCTTTTCATCCTGATGGATTCTTTCTTGCCATACATTGTTGCATTTTAAGAGTGACTTCACTCTCAGGAAAAAAAAAAAAAAAAAAAAA